>CM031239.1:911327913-911515413 GCA_018340775.1 Taxus wallichiana var. yunnanensis
TCTTTCTTGTGTGAAATTTTTATTAGTGGGTTGTGTGTTGGTCTATTACTAGAATTAGAACATTTCCTTTCTTGCAGTGTTGATAAATGTTGAAAAGCTTATTACTTTTGTATTAGAGTGGCACTTAACATGCTCGAGTTCTGCGTGAAGGCAGAAGCTCAAGTTAATACTTGTGTAGATGGATTATGTGAGTAGATAAAAGGAAGGAGTTGTAAAGGTTTCATTTGATGGATTTACAAAGTTTCTTGTGAAAATTTCAAATGTGTTGTAATCTTGTAATGGTGCTTGTAATGGAATTTGGAAGGCTTCTTACCTTGGGTTATCGGTATTGGTGAAATAAAGTTGTTTTGTCATGTGTAACAAATCTTGTGATTATTATTGGGATGATTTAAACTTGATCATCCTTGTTATGTGTTCTTTTTTTATGATATTATATCAATCATGAAATTGTGTCACTTTCTTGTTCTCTTGACTAGTAATGATAAATGCTTTCTTTAAGCCATAAAACCTCCTTGTATGATAACCCTCCATGGTCTTGTTGTTGTAATTTTGGGGACAATTAAGTGGGTTGGCAATTCCAGTAAAAGTTAATCAAAAATAAATAAATGAACAAGCAAATAAATAAAATAAAAATAAAATAAAAGTATAGGAATTGGTGATCTCGTGGATAATATCCCAAGCTTTAACTAGAAGGAGAGGAACTGTCTTCTTGTGCTAAAGGAATTACTTTCCACCCCTAGGATAAAGGTGTTAACACTAACCTTATGGTTGTGAAATTAAAAAAAAAATGGTATTAACATGTAAACAACATCAAACCATTGGGAGAATTCTTGATCTTAAGTAAGTAAAGCGAATATTTAAGAAAAATTAAGCCCGGTTCTTCAATTTTTTTTGAAACCTAATTGTATTACCTTGCCAAACTTAATAAAGTAAAACCTAGATGAAACTTGAGCCTCTCTTGATAAATTCTTACCCCCAGTAAAAGATTGGTCTTTGTCCCATGAAATTATGATGAAGAACTCTACTTAACCTTTTACTCTTGATCCTTGCCATAGACTTTGTAACCCTTCTTAGGAATTAATAAAATCTTGAACCTTGCTCAAAGGATATTTTGTTCCGAACCTAAAACGGTGTCTCTCTCCCTTGGAGCTTACACCTGTCTCCTTTTACATTTGAGGTAGGAAATGAGTTTCAGTAGTGTGGGTTTGGATAGACAGACTTGTGGATTTTATTACCACCTGGTTTTCTAAATGAATTAAATAAGTAATTTCCATATTAGATGTGATCCTAGGATAGACCTTAAGCTTATTACCTTGCAGTGTAGAAGGAAGGAACTTAGCTTTGTAAGAGGGATTGTTCGAATAATATCCAAAGTATCCTTGAAAACGTAAGTCTAGAATTGTAGGATGCTTTATCAAAATAAATAACCTTCAAGGATTGCTCACTGTGGTATGCCCTAACTGTAAGTGTATTATGTGGTTGGACTTCTATGTTGTCTTGTATATAAAAAAAAGTGTATTGTCCTTGATGGGTGTGAACGTTTCCATGCTGCCTTGTGGTCATCCTGTATCAAGCTATTCACAGAGTTAGTTGTAACCTTGGTGACAACATGTTGTGTTGTGTTATTTGTCAAGCAAGTCAAAAAAAAAAGTTACCCTATATTTTTCTTTGCGCGTTGTTTTTAATGCATGGATTTTTGGGTCATTACACAAACAATTCCCATTGAAACCATGGAGGCACAACACTCACCAATAGACCAATTAAACCTACCTTGCTTCAAAGAAATTTAAAAGTAGATTGATGAGAATGCCCCTGTATAATAGAAAATGAGTCAATATAATCAACAATAAATATGTATAATTGTGATCTTTGCTCTAATTTCTATTTTGCAATTTATACTTTTATGTACTTGGTAATTTTCTTAAGTGATTGATTCTCTCCTTATGGACGTATGGAACATCAAAGCTCCATTGTCAATAAAATTATATTATATTCAACTACATTTTTGTTTTGTCTTTAGATCAGTTTCTTTGCATGTTAGTTTTTTGTTGGATTTTCCTAAAGTCAGCTGCATGAAGCTTGACATTTTGGATCCCACTTTACGGATCCATCTTGGATGATAATGGCATCTCCATACTAGTATTACGAATGATTAAAAAGATAATTACTACTTCATTTGCATCTGCATACCAGTATCCTAATTTAGTGAACAATTTAATTAAATGAAAATAAATCCCAACAATAAAGATGGGTGGATATAAAGATGTGATAAGTGTAATTACCAGTATGTAAAAGGACAATCCAACCACAAAGCAACTGATGCTCATTCCTCCAGTAGAAATCTAAAGAAAATTTTCTCTTAATATTCATGTAAATAAGAAATGAAAATCCTCATAATGGCCTTTTATTAGAGCCTAAGTTCATACCAAAAAGAAGTGGCCATCTACTTAGATTTTCCATCAGCAATGCACCTAATATTGTCATTGGCACCTACCAAGCAATATATACATATTGATAAACACAGAAAATGTGCTTCATCATGGAGATAAGCCAAATGGGGTGTTATTATATAAGGAATTAGACATATCGCACCTGCAGTGTAAGCTTATTCCAACCGATGTTTCTAGCCTATGCTTTATGCTGAGCGACTGTGCTTTACTCCATGAATTGTTTCCTGTAAACAATCAAATCCCCATAAATATCACATGAATGAAGAGGTGCCAAGATGAAGGAAAAAAGTGAACAAACATATAAGAATGTATGAATAATGCATATCATAAGCACAGACCTAGTATGATGTTGTTATTAAGACTTTGGAAGTAGCTTAAAGATATTCTTCATGAACCTAATTAATGATACAATAGTAATGCATATAGGAAATTAGAGGAATAATACAAAAAGTATATTATCTGTTTAACATTGATTATCAACAAGAAGAACTAACAAAGAAGAACATGATAGTTTGAAAAAGGAAAAAGGGTGGGCTTTGAGATTGTTTTGAATGCATTCTTATGATGAATCTAACATTTGTGTGAATAGTGAAACAAGGGATCAACCTCAAGAAGTTTAAGAACGGATAAAACCATAAGACACTTGTTGAATCACCAAGGAAATAGAAAAAGTGCAAAAGGACTAGGTTGAGTAACCAAGGGGAAAAGTGAACATTACTTGATTCACAAACTTAAGAGCATACTGACCTTGAAAAGGATGTGATGCTTAAGAATCAGGAGAAGATATTATAGGCCATTGAAGGTGAACTCTATCAGGTGAGGAAATATTTGATAAAGAAGAATAGTTTGGCTATATAGGATTATAAAGGATACTCAAATTCCAGAGCTAAGTTGAGTTGAAAATGCTATAAATTCTTGATTGTTGATGTATTTATGTGAATGTGTGATTCTTTGTTGCATCAAATAAGTTCCTAAATAACAGTTTATCTAAATCATCTAGCAAGAAAAATTAATATATAATATGTACAACAAGTAAGGGAGTTATTATGTCTCACCTTGTTGACCCTTTCTAGTCTGGCCCTCCCTCCTGCAACTGTTGTCCAAAAGTGAGCCTCATACCTACTTGTCCATCTATGTCTGTAGGATTTCATGATAACAATTACAATAATTTAATGTCCATTGCTTCAACAGTACAAGAACATTGTTAAGCTTTCTAATGTGAAGAACAATCTCTCGAGTGAAGAACAATTACCAAGAGCTGCAGGGATTTTTGATTTCAACTTGTTGAACTACAGGTAAAGGTATTTTAAATTGTTAAGCTTGCCAAAATGAGACAGAATGGTCCTTGTGAGATTATTGTGAGAAAATGCAATGTAATATAATTCAGAACAATTACTGAGAGAAGGAGGGATAGAACCAGTAAGCATGTTGCCTTCAAGGTAAAGATAGGACAGATTCTTAATCAAGCTCAAAACAGGGGGGATTGTATCAGTGAAATTATTGTAGCCAATGCTCAATTCAATCAGAGATGTGTAGTTTCTCAGAGAAATTGGAATGCTTCCACCGAGATGATGATCAAATAAGGAGATGATTTATTGGATGTATGTATTTCGAATCACTATATGTATTTGTAAGATGATAAATAATGGACAGTGAATCAAAAATCACACAGAGTTGATGGCAGAAATCTTTTATTAATTTCATGGATGGTGGAAACATCAAAACTCCTATAAAATGTTTGGTTTAAACCTTATTTTTATTGATTTATTACTGTAATACATTGTTAGCTTGTTAAATATTATTGTCACGATCTGACTATTTCTATGAAGGAAAGAAATTATCAATGTACGCACGCAGAGCAGGGTGATTTTGAGCATGATGGAAAATCTCCACCTAGATAAGAGTTATAACGAGCATATTCGACTGCTCTTGGATGCTATTGATACACTTCGAAATCTAGGAGTGATGAAGGCATTCAATTGCTTAGTATTGTTGTTGTGGGAGACCATTAAATGCAGGTAAATCTAGCATGCTTGGATCTCTAGCAGGTATTAACCTACCTAAAGGCTAGGGGATTTGTACTCGAGTTCCCCTCATCATGAGGTTGCAGAGTTCTAAAAGCCAAGAGACTAAGATTACCATATAATACAATGGAGTGAAGAACAACATTTTTTAGTATGAAATTACAGAATCTCTAAATGACCTATAGATGAAATTACGGGAGCCGGGAAGGGTATCATTGACACCCCATTACATTGAACGTAAGAAAAATAAAAATTCCAAATCTCACAATGGTGGATTTGCTGCTAGGCATCACCAAGGTGCATGTATATGGCCAGCCACAGGACATTTATGACCAAATTTCTCAGGCTATCAAACAAGACATAACTCTTAAAGAGAGTATAATTCTGAATGTGTTGTCTACCTCTGTCAATTTCCCAACTTGCGAATCTATAAGAATGTCACAGTTAGTTGATGAAAATGGTGAAAAACCTTTGCCGGTGGTTAAAAAAGTTGACAAAGTTGTTTAAGGTTTGTTTGAGAATGTTACAGTGGATGTTGTGAGTGTGAATATCGGCCTTGATACGTGCACGTGTCGAAATAAAATTGGGAATGAATCAAATGCCTAGGCAAGGTAGCTTGAGAAGGAAATGTTTCAAAGAGACCCAAATCTTTCAAAGATCAACAAATCCATGGTTGGAATACCTGTATTGGCCGAGAGGCTGATGCAGATCCAAGAAATAGGTATAAGAAAATGCTTTCCTCAAATTGTGAAAAAAATAGACTCAACGTTGTCTAGGAGGTAGTCAGAGCTCAATGCATTGCCTAGGAATTTTTCTAACTCAGTGGAGGCTATGATTGAATTCAAAAGACTAATGAATTCCATCAAGGGAATGCTACACAAGCTCATTATACAGGGAGACATCGAGTTGTTTCCTGATGAGCCTGACATGCATTGTATTACATGTCTCACTAGAATGTTCAAGGCTTACTGGCATGACCTCCTTGTTGCAACAGATGTACTCTCCATGGATAAGTTTATTGTTGAAGAAATAATTTTGCTAGAAGAGGCATAGGGAGTTAGTCTTCCCAACTTCTTACCTCTTTCTATTTTCGTAAACATTCTTCAAACTCATGTTTATTCATTTCTTTGAGAGGAGCAGAGATTTGTTTTTATAGGCTTTATGATTATTTAGACAAAATAATATATCTTGTGATAGATCCTCAAACCGCGAGGCTTCCTCAAGAAGAGCCTTTCAAGCTCTTATTGATAGGAAAAGGCACACATGTATTCAATTCATGGAAGATTCCATGCAGATGCATAAATCCATTATGTATACAAATAATCCTACTATTCAAAGTCCTTGTAGAAAATGCAACAAAGGAAGGAAAGCTTCATTAAATTGATAAGACAAAATCACAAAATTTTGTTAAAATTTATGTCTCGCTATGTCCTGTTTGGATTGCACACCGAATTCAAGCACAACAATGAGATCTATTGCCAGTTGTGTGACTGCAATGCAAGAGAACCTTTAGAGAAATTTGGTTCTCGTCTAAAACTTACACTAGTGCAATCAGTAACTAATCTAATGCTAAACTAAAATCTTTCAGGGAGAAAAGGGAAGAAAAAAATAAAATTAAAAAGGTTGGTGATGCACCAAGAATGAGTTTGGGGCTCTTTGACTCCTTCCCCTACCTAAATTTTTTAGGAAACACAATATACTGGACATGCGAAAGGTACGAAGAAAAATGAAATTAGAGGACAGACAAAAAATAATCACAATAATATTCATTAGTGGAGGAAATATACACTATTTGCATACAGAGCACAAGGTCAGACACTCATATTCAGCAAATAAAAATCTGAGATAACATGAAACAAAATCTGGCTCACGTAGGTCTAAGGAAGTGTGCCAGAAAGCCAAGAAATGTACAGAGACTCCCTCTACTTATATAATTGAGAAGGAATTAAAATGCTCAAAATATTAACTTCATAGTCGCCTTCGCTCATGCTCTACGATAAATAATATAATCTTCCGTTTAAGTAGAAGTGACCCATATCTCATCAAATCTCCATCCTAATATAACTAGATCTTCAATGATGTGGTCTCAAGGAACAAATAGTCAATTAAGTTCCCAAAAGTCTCCATATGCACTCAAGAGACACTGCAGAGCCTTGGGACAAATAAAACATTCAATGGGAGTTGCGTAAGAGAAATATCAAATCTGAATTTGGGCTCATTGGGATCTGAAACAACATCTTTTAAATATGCAAAGGCATTGTGATTCATTGGAGGGCTCAAATCATTAAATGAGAGCCTTTGGAGTGGGTGAGAATCTTCTAAAACTTGTTTTGAAAGGAAAACATTTCCGAGGGACTATAATTGTGAATTGTGGGCACAAATCTATACAAGTAATGAAATATTTTAATTCCTTTCTCAAACCTAAGGAGGTCAGAGCATCCTCTTATTAAGGCAAGGATCTTTCCATTATATTTCAGATTCGATGAAATCGCTTTGTAAGCTTCACAGCTAGTGTCAAAGGAATAGAAGATATGCTACCCAACCACCAAGTGCTTCACTTGTTCCCATGCCTTCAAATTTCTTGAAGACCAAAGGACCCATGAGGAGAAATCAAGATTTATGGTTTAGGTATTACTCTATTTTGGATTTTGAAGTTACTACTAACATTTATCTTTTTATTTCAAATGACTTCATTTAAATTTCAAGTTCCAAATAATATTTCTATCTCGCTTAAAAAACTGTTAGATATCCCTTGCTAATACTAATACCACAAGCAATTCTAGACTCGCGTTGTTGTTTATCTTTGGTATTAATTTTTGAGGCATTTTGTCAAACATTCAAAGAAATCCCTACTAATCTTTATCTTGGTATTGTGGTCCGCTAATTTTTGAGGCATTCTATCAAACATTAAAATAAATCCTAGGCCTCCTCTTAGCATTATATTTTAGACACGATACCCCCAATCAAGAAATTCAATATTTCGATTGCATAAAGTTACAAATATCTAGCTTGGGAAAAAAATTACCTAAGATATTCTTAAAAGCTAATTAATTTTTATGAGCGTATGTAGAAATTCTTCATGTGTTAACTATATCTAATTAAAAGGTATCCATATAGATACTTTAGAGCTTGAAATGCAATCCCCCATACTTTATAGAGATAAATAAAGGCTTTAAATCTTATAACCTTCAAGATGGTATTCATTGGATTTTAACAGAGACTTCAAAATGATTTACAAATATTAAGAATATTAGAAAAGAAGAATTAAAAAACTTGACTTCATTTCAATGTTTGAAAAGAAGAATCTCTTTAGAAATGCTAAAGAATACCCTTATTATTGTTATCTAAAGTTTACAAAACAAAACAAAAGATAGATTCTAGCATAATCAGGATTAAATGGTGTTCTAGTTGTCACATTCTGGTTCTGAGCTTTCTTATCTTGCCTATAGAACTACAATAAATATAACTAATATTTCCTATAGTAAGAAAAACCCGGTAAATATTGAAAAGAGAAGAAAGGAATGGTTTAAGAGAGAAAATTTGAGGAGAGAAGAATATCTTTACGGTTATATTTAATGTGCCTCCTTGTTAGTACAATTTTAATGGTATAAGGCTTACAATTTGAGTGCACCGTAACTTATTCCCCGTGTTTGTAAAATTCTAATAATACACAAAGATAGGCTATATTTGAACATATTAATTGGAGTAACATAACAACAAACTGGAATAAACTCTTGTCATTATAATATATATTGACAATATCCATGCCTTGACGAGAGGATGCTCTACCCTCCTTTGGTTTGAGAAAGGAATTAACATATTACATGACTTGTACAGATTTGGGAAGTGGATGGAATGGACAGTACATAAAGCTCATCTATAGGATTCCTAGGAATCTGCAAAGCATAAATATACAATTGTGCATTTAGTTTGTAAGGTACCTTTCACTCTTGTAAATGCATGCTCTTGTTGTGCTAGTATTTCAATTCTGATTATAGGAGTCTTTTACCTTTTGTTCTTCATTTTTACAATTGTGTGCATCATGAGATTATGAATAGAGCATTTCCAAAAAATTCATGAGCTCCTAGAACTCTAAACCATATAGTGTGGTGTCTCTATTATACATATTCTCATAGGTATTATCTAGATTAGACATCTATCTTCCAGTTTTCTCTACATCCAAGGTTCTTTGGATCTTAGACCTAGAGTTATTTTCAGCTCACTCATCAATTATTACATGAAGAGAATTTGGTATACCTCCATATGACTTAGGCCTTCTTCCAACATGACCTCCAACTTCATCTTGGAATGATGATAATGATACTACGTGGGAGTAATATTCTCTGTGAGCACATACTACTAAGAGATCTTGATTAATGATAAGAAAACTTGCAATTTGTCTACGAAGTCCCCAAATCT
Organism: Taxus wallichiana var. yunnanensis; assembly: GCA_018340775.1. Classification (NCBI taxonomy): domain Eukaryota; kingdom Viridiplantae; phylum Streptophyta; class Pinopsida; order Cupressales; family Taxaceae; genus Taxus; species Taxus wallichiana. Next base: position 911,336,807 of record CM031239.1, read on the forward strand.
ATAGTATAGGCAAAGCATAGAGATATGATTGTGTAGGCTGTTTGCTGAGGTACCTTTGATTCACGTCAATACATCTTGCTTGAGCATTATTCCAATTCACTTATAGGATTCTCTTTCATTTCTTATATCTATACATAAGACATGCATCACGGGCATATGAATATAATATTTTCAACGATGTAAGACCTCTTGGAAAGATGTACTATAGTATTATGGGATCTCATTATACACACCCCAAAATCACATACCAATTCATGGGGATATTATGTATGGAATTTTTCATCCTAGTTATCTCTGCATCAAAGGTGATTTTTATTCTTAGATTATTTTATGCAAAACAAGGGAAAGAAATATCATTAAACAACAATGATGCTTATTCCACTTACTAGAAATCATAAAAGAAACCATATTGTACATATGCCACAATCATATCCATCTATGATACATCCCTTTGAGGCATTATGTGAAAGAGTTTAAGTGCTTTACCAATAAGTCCATTTTGTGCATACCACCTGTAACCATAACATTCAATGAGACAAGATCTAGTTGACAAAAATTATCAAAACAAGTTTATGCCTTTTCAACTTTCCCACAATTCACATACATATGTAGAGGGAAATCATGATAAGGTGTTAAAATACAATCCTCATCTAGCTATTTTTTTCTTTTTATCTCATCTCCATGCTCCGAGATATAAACTATATTATCCCAAATCAAGTCCCAAAACACTTATCCATACCTATCATAACACAAGATCAATAATTCTAGGTCTCCTTTATGCATTCAAGATGTCTTTCAACTTTCATGCATTGATTCTTCATCAGTTATGCCCAAATTTCAACCTTCATTATAATATTTCTTAGTGACTTAGTACCATCATATACCCTATACAAATCTGATTAGAAGAAGCCTACATGAGTTTTCATCACACATGTGTGAAATTAAAATATGGGATGGATCTTCATCACACATTGTTGAAATTAAAATGGCTTATCCACATTTACTTTACATGGCTATCAAAGGAATAGGAATGAACTCAGCAGAAAGAAAAGCTCAAGAAAAAAATAGACAAGTTATTAGGTATGTTGAAGACACATACAATGTATCCTCGTATGAGTTACTAATTTGATTGGTATGGTATAATTCAAATTTTTACAAGTTCACTAGTATAGTTTAAATTCAAATCATTAAAAAAACCAATAAATTCACTAGTAATGAAATAGCCAATAATTCATAAAGTAATATCAATTTAAATCTATTTAGCTAGATAGGAAAAATATCTATTCTTTTTGTCCTCTTTTGACGAGGAACTATAGAAGAGGGTGCAATATGATAATCATCTTGGACTATTATCTATTTGATTTCGGGTTGTTTTCCAAATGAGTTGCAAGATGGTTAATCGATTTATTTCTTCCAACAACAAAATCATCACATCCTTTTATTGCATCTTCATGTTCACTATTAGTTGCATCCTTTGAGGAGTTTGATTGTTACACATCCTATTAAACAACACACTTTAGTTAATTAAATTACAACAACATTGATACTTAAATGTTTTATTATGTCATCAAATACTATAATAAACTTACCTCATATTCATGCCCAATGACCAAATTCTCCCTCGATCTATCATATGTTTTGGAAGCCTTCGAACCATGCATTAAAGCATATTTCAGATCTTCATCTGAAGCTTCCTTTCAAAATTGGTGAACCTAAGTGTACAAAGAAATTTTAATTTATCAAGTATCATTTGTCATCCAATACATTCAAGTCACCAAAAAATATTTAAAAATGAAACTATTCACTTACCAAGCTCCCACGAATACTATTATAGCCACCCGACCTCAATTTATGGAACCTAATACTTGACAACCTAGCTTGGGTAGCCTTTGTTGTATCTCGAAGGAATCTTTTACCTCCTTCTCTTGCAGATGGCATGTAGTTTGGATTTTTAAAGGACTTTCTCTTTAATTTGGCATCTTTGATAAGCTCATCCCATGTTGTTTGGTTAGTGATCCAAGCTGATCGGGATATCTCAGGTCATTTGTTAGCTTTGGTCTTATTTTGTCTCTTTTAGAATTAATTAATTTCCATGTATAATCCATTATGGAATCCTTGTTAAAACCAGGATTTCCAAACTCTTTTATGACATCTTCAAAGAGTTCATCTTTCTTAGAATTGGCTTGCTTTCTCCGATCCACTTGTATGGTATTTCAAAATAGGCATTCTACGTGATGAAATAGAAATTGGAAAAATTTCGACGCCATTTCATCTTTTAAGACATTTCCTTCCGAGGTTAACAAGATTGTAACCTCTTTCTTTCCTTTTGTGTTCACTTTGGAGATTGTAGGAGTATGTATACTTCATGCTTGACTGGAACCTACAAGAAGTCGACCTATAATAGAGAATAATCTTGGAACCAAAACAAGGAAAATGGTTTAAAAAGTTTTTCAAACCTTAGCTAGCCCTGAGGAACCTTCATAAAGAGGAAAGGATCATACTTGGCTTAGATGTATCCCAAAACCTTAAGATATCTTTGTTTTCATGAGCAATATAGTAAAATTTACATCATTAAATGAAGTGTGCAGATCATTCAAGAGCCATTGAAGGTTCTAGCATGCTGACAAGGTCAAGATAGTTGTCTAGGTAATATTTCATGCTTTGATATAAGGATTAAGTCTTTTCCTTATAGAATTAAAATCTCTGCTTCAGGATTAAATTGAGACAGGATTTGCCTTATGATTGAGGTGAAGTTTTAGGATGGCAATTAAGTTTTAGACTCGTATTTCAAGTGTTTTAAAAATATTGCATTTATCATCTTAATATTTCTCAAAAGAGGAGCTAATGAAGTGCAAAGTAACTTGAAATCTATCAAATTAAAGAATAATTTTAATACCTTTTAGTTCACTAGGACATAAACCCTCTGCTTCTGGATTAAATCCAATAGCATTTTTTTCAAAAAAAAAGAAATTTATATCGGGAATTGAATTCTGGATTAAATCCAATAGCATTTCCACAATTGGGTGCTGCTTAAATTCATTTTACCCATTGAAAATCCACAAGCCTAGTCATTTTCTTGGCACAACCAGGGTATTGTCATGCCCATATCTGAAAAACACTTTATTCCTACACACAATGACCATATAACCATCCCAACACCAGCACAAACTCAAGAACAATTAATCCAACCTCAAGTGCCCCTGTTTGAAAGAAAACCCACATTTTCTACAAGTTTAGAAGACCTTAAAAAATGGAGAAAATGGGCTCAAGATTTGGAAACTCAGTTGGTTCAAGCTATTTAGAAATAGATGGGGGGCTTGAGTCTAAAGACTTATTGAGAGAGATTGAATGGATTTTGGAAGATGCAGTGGTTAGGTACTACCCAAATTTAGTAATGCCCCCAAATTTGGCTACGAGGAAAGTATTGAAGAGTTGTATGTATTGTGGAGGGAGAAAATTGAGAAGAGGAGGCCATTTCAGTACATTGTGGGGTGTGTACATTGGAGAGACTTGGTGTTGTCCGTGCAAGTGGGTGTGTTGATTCTAGGGCTGAGAAAGATTAACTCGATAGAGATTGTTCAAAATGTGATATTGAGAGATGGGTTATTGGCTGAGGGGTTGTGGGTCAATTTTGGTACTTGAAGTGGGGCACTTGCCATTGGGTTGGGATAGTTATTGGGCCTTGGAGGTAGAGTGCTTGTAGTTTATTTGAGTCATGTTGTCGTATCAGTTGCTAGGTACAATGTGCAGAGATATAGCTTGCATGTATATTGATTTGTTCCCATTCTCCTTTCCTTCATTCAATTTATTTTATAAGTGATTTTTTCACATTCTTCCTTCCTTCGTTCAAAGCTAAGATTGAGACTAGGATTCGGTAGGTCCATTTTAGGCTTGGCCTCGGTTCCATGTAGGTTGTCTTTAGTAGCCTCGTGGATGTTAAAATATCTTTTTTATTCTTCTTAAATTGATTTTTAACACTAGGATAGAGCATGCAAAATTTTGGGCTTAGACTCGGACCGAGGATGCCCAATTTCAACTTGGACTTGGATTCGACAAGCCCAATTCAAGCTTGGACTCAGAATTGGCAGGCCATCTTTGGCTTGGACTTGGTACCCCCATTTTTGGCTCGAGAATGGAAAAAACCATCTCAAATTAAAATACCATATATTTTATTGTATTTCACTAAAATAAATCAATAAATGTCACATTTACATAGATAATTCATCCTGGGAAGTTTCAGGTTCAGCCTCAACAGATTTATCAAAGCATTATTTTGGGATTTGGACTGGGCATGCCCAATTTGGGTTTGGCCTCGACTCAGTTTACTTAATCTGGGTTGGGACTTTCCTAGTCCAATTGGAGTTTGGACTTGGCAGGCCATCTTTGGGTTGCACTTGGCTGACCCATTTTTGGCTTCGGGAAAAAATGGATAATTAAAAATATGTAAATTCTAGCATATTTCACAAAAATAAGTAAATAAAATTCATCTTTGCATAGGCATTTTGTGAGGGAAAAGTTAGAGAGATTATTACATGCAGTTTGCAAGAAACTCATAGATACACTTTGGCAAATGATTTGCATATAAAAACATACATACATTTTAACATGTGATTTGCATGTAAACTCATAGATACATTTTGACAAACAGTTTGCATATAAACTCATAGGGACGTTTTCACAATGGTTTTCATATTAAGTCATAACCAACATAATTTTGAAGGAATATCAATAGGATTCCATAAACACAAACAAGTAACAAAAATTTTGTCTTTATGTGCCAAAATACTAATTAAGAAATTAGTTGTATTTTCACAAAAAAATTGCATATAAACTAATACATACTTTTGAGTAATGAGCTTCCATGTAAAGCTAAAACCATTGTATAGATAGTTTCAAAGGGATATCAATAGGAATCCACAAACAAGCAACATAAAACTTTGTGTTTATGTGCCAAAATACTTAAGAGATTTGTTGTATTTTCACAAAACGTTTGCATAGAAACGGTGTTTGAGGCAAAGCCAAGGAAGATGCTTAATGGATTCAGGGCTGCCACAAACAATATACTTGGGAGCTGACATTTCACTATTCATTCCTTTGCCCCTGGGTATGACAAAATCCACTGATTGGTATCCTTTAGATAATGTCTAAGGAAGGGTTTGTTTATCAAGTTACCAATTCTAGTTGCACCACCAGAAAATCAGGGGTTAATACTTAGGTGAGCTCCCAAATTATTGTACAGTTCCTCTGTTAAAATTACATAGTGTAAACTCTAATTTCTTGCCAGAGTTTCCTATTACAGAGCTGATGAGAATATCTACCTTTCTTTGTTTTGATACCCTATTGTTAGAATCTAAAGCAAAAAACCACGCCTTGTGTTAAAGCCTTGAGGGGCACCAGTTACTGTAGAATTCTAGAGACTACTAAAGTTAGTGGGTATTAAGGACAGTCCAATTCTGAATTATTCACCTACCACATGAATATCCGTTTGATAATTTACCAACAATTCTAATTTCTATAGATGATAAAGGTGCCAGAAACAGAAATGGCAACTGGGACAATTAGAAGATTATGGAAATTTAAATGAGACCAACACTGGGTCGATGAGAAGGTTATGAGGATTTAGTTGAGACCAACAAAAAGTTGGTGAGAATTTAAATGAGACCAAAAACTCATTAACCTATATGCTAGAAGAATTTTCCATGTGTAGTTGCCTTTTATGGCCTTGATAATCCATTCGGACAGAAGTTGAATGTGTTTGGTGTTTCTGTCTTGTCATAACGATAGGGTGGAAATCATTTCTTTCCAAGGGTGGCTGATTTATCAGAACACCGAATCCTCCATTGCTCGAAGTTCTTCATCAAAACAAAAAACCCTCTTCTTCCTACAACATCAGTCTCGGTGCTAAATTTTGTATCGATACTAGTGTCATACCCTAGGCCAACACTGATATCATTGAAGTATTCATAGCTCTGGTGTGATGATGGATACAATATTATTTTAAACGTCTTATAAGTTTTAAGGACACGTTTTCATCATATTTCATGCATTTTGACCAATGTAAAGTTGTGTTTTGCTTTTGTGTTTCTTATAAAATAGGGCATAAAGTGAAAATATCTTTAAAATCATCTTCAATTCTCTTGTAACAATCGTTGTGAAGTTTTTGGATAAATTTAAAGTTTGGAGAAAAATATTTAGTACTTGTACTTGATAGTAGTGGGTAATAAATTGAAGGGTGATAGATTTGGAAATGTAGCTGATTTTTCTAAGGCCGTGGAGACTGAAGAGGTATGAATATTTTAAATACAAAAGAGATGAAAAAAGAGAGCTGATTTCAAAGGTTGGTAGATAATCGTAATTTATTCATGGTTTTTGTGTTTAAATTTCTAGCAAGTTCTCCACCAAGGAAAAGGAGTCCAGTTAGAAAGCAATAAGGATCCATTCTATGTATCTATAGATAAATTAGATGCAATGAGAAACTCTTTAAGATTATTTGCTATGGGAAATTGGACAATTGTGGATGGAAAATGAAACAAATAATTTGATAAGTTTGAGGTTTCTTCAAGCGGATCGTGTGCCAAATCTAGCTATAGATATGTTAAAGCTCAAGCATTTGAAATTCATGGGTTATAGTTTAAATTAGAAATAAATTTGGAGTCCGTCCAAGGTATGTTTACACCTTTATTAATTTTTTTATTGGTTGCAAATAATTATAGATCATTGTTTTTCAACTGCAATTTTTTTGTTTCCTTGAATATGTAACTTGTTAGGCATTTTTTGATGTCTGTGATGTTGATCACGAGACCTTGTTGGTTGTATAATTTATTTGGTTTGCAATTTCTCAAGCATCATCATTCACATCATAGAGATGTTGCGATAGAATTGGGTCATCTTAAAAAATTAAAACATCTAGAATTGAGTGGATTTCAGAATAATAAAATCTCAAGTTGGGAAAAGCTAAATTTGTTGCGGAAGCTCAAATTATCCAATATTGAAGGTCTCAAGGAGCTTCCAAGATCAATTCAGAATCTTCAATCATTAAAAGAGTTATCTTGTGATGGAATTGACTAGGTACCAAAGCATCACTTGTGAAGCTCTGATCCCTTCGAGTTGCACTTAATTCAATGTGGGGGATTAAAGTACTTACTAGAAGGATTGAAATTTTATCTCCCTTACTAAACTTAGTTTATGGCATTTTTCCAATTTGCAATAGCTCCCGTGTGATTTCCATACGCTTTTGACATTACAATAACTAGATTTATGCAATTTCTACAAGATCCTTCACCTACCGTAAGGGCCTGAAACATACAATCTTTAACAAATGTAAGCTTGGAAGGCTATGAGAATTTAATTACTCTTCTTGATAGGGTTACGAGGCTGTCATTAATGAAGGGAATTATATCATTTCGTGGCTGCTTAAGTTTGAAAGAAATACTAAAAGATATTTGTAAAATTACAATGCTCATAAGGTTATCATTTTCTTGATGTAAGAGTTTAAAGATGCTTCCCATCACGACTTGATCAACTCACTTGCCTCGGAAAACTTAGACTTGACCTCGTGAGAGTTTACAAGAGTTGTGTAATGAATTTCATTCCCTAGTAAGATTAAGAAGATTGGACATGTCCCGATGCAAAGGTTTGTCAAGGATACCTCCAAGTTTTAGTAATCTTGGTTGTTTGGAATATTTAGATTTATCGAATGTGATAAGTTAGAGGAATTGATTAGTGACTTTGGTCACTTGGGAGCATTGAAAACTTGAATTTGTTCAAATGTAAAGGTTTTTCAAGGATGCCTATGAGTTTTGGTAATCTTGGCTATTTGGAAGCTTTAGATTTATCAAAATGTGATAAATTAGAGGAATTGACCAGTGACTTTGGTCACTTGGGAGCATTGAAAAACTTGAATTTGTCCAGATACAACAAAGACATATAAAAATTTCTATTTCTATTAGCCATCTTGGTTACTTGAAAGAGTTACATTTCTTGTTCTTCTTTAAATTGGTGGAGATTTCTAGCGATTTTAATTGCCTTCAATCAGTATTAAGATTGAATCTCTAAACATGTGAGAGCTTGGATGGAAAATCGATGGATACTTGTGGGGTATTCAAATTTTATGGTGTCTAAATATTGCCAACAAAGAAAGGATGATCCATCGGTGGAGAGAAATGGAAAGAGAAAAAGAAGAATGGCTTTTGAGGTGAATTGAGATTCACCTAACAACAACAGAGTGATAATATTGACAAAAAGAGGAAGAAAAAGCTTTGATGTTGAAAATAATGATAACAAAGATATTTGATGAGGAAGGGCTACTGATTGACATTCATCAACTTCCCTTCCATTCATCCTCCCTTCTCTCTGACACACCCCTCATCTTAATCTTTCATAATAACTAAGTTGAAATAAATGGTGAATTATTTGAGAAAAATGTGCAACTTGGAGTGGAGCACACAAGCCTGGTGAATCATATATTTCAGTGGACATTTTATCGCATTACCAGATGAGGTGAAGGATAGAATCCTTTTTATACATTTCCTAAAAATTTTAGTACTACTTTCGGCAACGATACAGGTGTAAATTTCCGTGATATACCCTCCTGGTATAGGTGTATCACGGTAACTTTCCATAGCCGTGATGGTTTAGAAGAAAAAGGAATAAGATGTCCATCATTTTGGGAGGATATCTCGTATCATGTAAACCAAAAAATTAGACCTAGAAAGGGTATTTCAAACTGATAACCAAGTAGGGAGAACAATGGGGGATGCAGGCAGAACCAAAGCCACAATTTTGAAATGCACTCTCATGCCCTCCTGAGTAGTTGAACTAACCAATGAAGCAGAAAATGCATGCCACGATATAGATGGACAAGCCTCGAGCCATGAATCTGAGATGGAAGACCCAAAAACAAGGGCACAAAACACAATCGTGGGGAAAAGGAAGGGCATGAAAAACTAGATATGAATCTCCTCAAGAAGGTTATAGATGTAGGGCAGAGGATCCATGAACCGAGAGACAAACATTCCCTCGCAAACCAAATTGGAATATGATTTTTTATAACAACATTTTTATTGATATCATTGTATATTTCTTTGAAAGGAAGTGTCGATTCTTGCATAAATGTAAAAAAAAGGGCAAAAGAAATATTCGATGCGGATACCTACTCGCCTCCTCCTCGCCTAAGATCCACATGCCGTGAGGATGAAATCCCCTCCTGCTCAATATCACTTTCCATTTTTAAGGCTGCATTCATTTTTCCCATAGTTTCCCATAAAGTAAGCAACAACCGCAAAAAAAGTATTTTTAATTAAAATTTGTTATATTAAATAAGGTAGTAGCTAGATAAAAAAATTATGAGGGTGTATTAATTAGAGACAAAAATATATTTGCATCTCCAATTAATGTCTCTAAACACCCCTCCATGTAGTAGTGAAGGGAATGAAATTTGGAAAATCCTTACTGCGTAATTTTAACTTAGAAGGCTCTCCAAAAAGGCATATGACTTGGAAAGGTCGGGATATTAGAACCTAATCATCATTAAAGATTCAATAAAACTAGTGTTCTCATACATTATTTAAAGCATTTGGATGTATTGGGAAAAATCAAACCTTATCTTTTTCTGGAATGAAGATGAGTTCAAAAATGAGCTTTTCCATCAATGATCACTTGGTGTAGTGATGCCCAATTATTGAATTCCTTAATGTTTCATTATCATAGGTACCATGGATGTATGTCTTTAATATATTCATATGAGGAATTCACACAATACATGATGTCAATTAACGTCACAACCAAAAATTTAGTTTCATGGCCAAAAGCTAAGCTAAAATTATATTTGGCCACTTGTGTTCGGGAATATTTCAAGACAATTCTTGATACTATTTAAGAGGAAATGTCACATACAATTGGGGTTTATTTTTTCATTCCATAAAAAAATTAGAAATAGTGTAACCCCCACAAACTCGATGTTCAAAACTATACTTATAAAACCTATTAATTTATTGGGGGAAATTTGTGGAAAAAAATTGTTTAAGGGATTGCAAGAGTGATACTCTGGTCACGATTTAACTAATTTCTAATTAATTGTTTATCTCATTTGAACACTTAAGTCCTTAATAAATTTTATAAAACAATTTTTAAGTTAAAGTGGATACATTTACCTATGTCATTTATACCCTTATTACACCTTTATTATAATTAATTAATTTTCATATAAACATTTTCCCTTTTTAACCCCTTAATTAATTTAATGAAAAATGTCCCACTAGCCACTTTAGTTTTAATAGCTAGAAAAACATCATTTACTTTATTATTAACTTCAAAGTGGAAGGGAGGGGGTCATAACATAGTCCAATCCACAAGTGTAGGTACCCTAGGACCTTATTAGTTAATTAGATTTACAAAATTTTGCACATACCCATTCCCGCAAAATAGAAAATCACTTAAGTAATGTAGGATTCATTCTAAAACGTTGGATTAGATCTATCTTGTCCATTGGATCTAAGGTTAGACTAAAAACCCTAGAAATCATTATGATCTCTCATCTTATTCTTTTCTTACCCTATTCATATCATTATCACTATTTTGTTTTGCGGGTTTGGGAGAATGGAGGCCATGAATGCAAACAGAGATTGTGAAGGATTGTGCCTTGTTAGAAGGATATAGACACCATTTTGGGTATTTATATTATATTCATCCCTCTCCTAGGGTTTGCTTTACATTTTATTTGTTATTATATTATTCCTTTTTTTGGGTTCACGTATTTGGGTATGGGCATTTTTGCCCCATTTTATTTCTGGATCTAAATGAAATATATACACAATCTAGGATATATATATATATATATATATATATATATATAATATTGTATTTGTTTTATATTTTTTAAAATGTTGAGTCTATAGATACGACATTTTATTTTAACCTATTTTTATAAAATAAAATAAATATAAAATAAATATATATATATATATATATATATATATATATATATATATATATATATATATATAATACTAGTTTATGGGTCGCCCGATGTATATAAAAAAACAACACAGTAGTATATGTTTAGCAGCCATGGCTAAAAAATATGTGCGAGTTAAGGTCAGGTGGGGTTGTTGCCCCCACCCCACTCCACAATGTAAATGGTTTGGGGTGGGTACATCATCCCCACCCCTTTTTTGTTTATCATCTACAAAGGCTTGGCCGAGATAGGCCTATTCGGCCCAATCTATACACAATCCTTTTCTTATATTCAATAAACTAGGTTCTATTTAAAATTTTCCGCACCAATTTTTTAATATATAAATATTCAAATTAAAACTTCTTTATATATATATATATATATATATATATATATATATATATACGTGTGTGTGTGTAATATAATATAAATATTTTGTTAATTAAATTTATACGATTATAAGTTATATAATTATATAAAGTTAAATATATAAATTTATATATTTATAATATTTAATTTTCTTTTTTAATTTTTTCTGTTTTATTTTATTAAAACAATATATCAATTCAACTTCTTTGTATAAAAACTATAAGGGTATGAGTAGTAGTTATAATTTCACATTTACTCAAGTATGTGGAAAAAGTATAAACTAATAAACACCACCCCCCGCCACCACCCCTTTTTCTTATGTTTATAAGTATATATTTGCCTAAGGAATTTAAGCAAGTTTCAACACAAGTAAATAGAAGGAAACATTTCCCTTACAAGAAGGTAAAATTTGATAATAAAATTAACTCAAATCATTTATATCTACATATTCCGTTGAACGAAATGAAAGTAAAACATTCATAAATGAAACTTATTCCTTCTCTCTTTTAAATCAAATTTCCAATTTTACAAAAAGAGAATGAATATATACTTTCCACAATACAACACCATCCTTTTTACATGAAGATCCATAATCCATTTTTGAATCAAATTTTAAATATGAAATAAAATTTTCCATTCCAAATAAGGATAGTTTTCCTTTGATAATCAAATTCTCTCTAGGTATAATTTACAAGTTTAAAGGAGACATCATAACAATAAAATGCAACTTCTCATGTCTCCTTTCCAAAATATAAATTTTTGATAATCAATACAAATCAATCTTACATAATGCATTTATAAGAAGTTGAAACTTTTTAAAATGCAAGTTACAAAGTCCTCCACTTATGTGGAGACAACATGGCAAAAATTTACAAAATTTGGAATTCTTCCATGGACTCAACAACAATAGTCTTCACTCCAAGATCACCCCTTCAACTCCATATCTTTTCCTTTCTTAAAATCACAAAACAAGTGAGGAGGTGCAGGCAACACTCACCTTCCAACCTTTATCCCAATGAGGGGAAGAATCCATTCTCCTCATTGGCCCACGAGCCTTAACCATAGTGAAATAAAAAATGTTTGCCACCAATGGAAACGTTTAAAAATTCTTCCAAATTACAACACACATACTAAAAATCATTTTAAACACACAAAAATAAGCACAAAACAACAACAACAATAATATGCACCTTTCAACTAACAAGGCTTGAAACTCAAGCCAATGGAGCAAGGAAATATGGGGAATCACTTATACCTCCAAATGGGTTATGTGTCCACGTTGAAGCCTCCAAAAACACAAAAACACCCATATAATACTCTTATACCTCCTTCAAATCTCTTATGCCTCCCTCAATCTCTTATACCCCCCTCAATCTCTTATACCTCCCTCAAGTAAAACATACAAGATAACTTAGAATTTCTCTTATCTAAAAAGGTGGGACACCCAATCAAAACTCCCTCTAAAATATGCAACAATAGTCTTATGCATCCCTCAAAAGATCCCCATAAACCTTCTCCTACAAACGAATTAAGGTCATTCTAACCAAGGTCCAAAAATAAGAACACACATAGCCATTCAATTACATATAACACACACATATATAAAAAGTAAAACTACATGGGTGTAGTTCCTACCTTTCCCTGTAATAAAATTGATTGTAAAATCAAAACTCTAAGCTCCTTCCAAGCTCAAATCCAAATCCAAACAAGCTCCAAGACTCCCAAGAAATAAACTCAAGCTAAAACTTCAAAATACAAATGCACAACAAAATGAAGTAACCCCAAAACCATCAAATAAACTTGTATAAATAGAAAAAGAGAGAGGAGGGTGAGGTGGCTCCATGTAGGATGCCACATCACTTCTCCTCAACTCCACATCACCAATTCAAACATCAAACCCAAGGCTAATAAATTGGTGGGTGAGGATATGACAAGCCTCTTATACATACTAACCCTCACTCCATACCTCTAATGGACACCATTAAAAAATCATGTAAGAAATTACAATAATTTACACTTTTTTCCTTCGAAATTATACAATGGGGTCTAAATTTGACCCCTCACCCCATATGTATAGTTGGTGCATAAATTTAAGAGGTGAGGGAAAATCTTAACATGTCCCACAAGCCTCAAAAATGTCTTAAAGGTCGAATTTAGGATTTTGAGAGATGGGTTAAGTACAAACCAACCAAAATCAATTAAAATGAACTCAAATAAAAAATTTCACAAGGAACATATACCCCTAACAAATGCCCTTTTTCACATGCTAAAAATTAACTTAATTAACATAATTAATTACTAAAAAAGGGAACATTTAATCAATGATAAAAAGAGAAATACAATGCAATTATAAAATACGTACTAACAAATTAATCAAAAGAAAAGGATAAAGAAGCAACACATATCCCTTGGTCACAATTTAAGGTCATCCCGCCCATGGGGACCTCCTAATATCCTAACAACATACAACAATAACATAACACAAATTTTTGATGGTGATCGTTTGCAACCATCGATATTCCACTATGGTTTGTCTCCTAACCCCCTTTTGTTTGTTGTAATACCATAACTTGCAAAATCAAACATTCCTCCTTTAGCCTCGTGCCCACATCAAATACATCAACAATAAAATATAAGCACATTCATCAATAAAAATCATCATATCATGAAATCATCATGAAACTAATTAATGCTATAAATCATTTACAATTTTATAAACCTTTCAATTTTACCATTTCATCAATATCAGTGACATCAAAAGATTAGTTCGAACACCAAAACATGGTCAATACGATGAGAATTAATAATGTCGATATATATATATATATATATATATATATATATATATATATATATATATATATATATATGTTAACAACATCATCATCATCAATATAAAATATCTATCCATGCCTTTAAGATTCCATACAAACCATAATATGAATCACAACAATAGTCGAATATATCTACCATCTAACATCATGCTAATCCAAAATAATATAATAAGGTCCATTTATATAGTCCTTGATAAATCAAAATCATAGTATAAAAAGTGTCAAAGAGGAGTGAGCACTACATCCCCCTCCCCTTAGACTTTAATTCCTCCTAGAAGTCACTAAAATAGGTGTGGAAACCGGGCTCGTAAAAAGTAGCATGTTCTCATGAAGTGACACTCTCATCATACCTATCCCATTAGACTCACACGTGATCAATATCATGGCCTCATTAGTCGGGGGTCTTGCACTCTATAATATGTATAGGATATAAAGTCACTTCTCCCTACTCCTACACCTAAATGTATTTAAATCCATTATATGAGAAGGATTTGGATTGTATCTCCATAATACATAAATATGGAAAACATCAAGGATGCGAGAAAAGCTAGTTGGCAAGGCTAGATGGTAAGCCAAGTGAACGATCGACTCCAAGATCTCAAATGGACCCAAAAATCTAAGAGCTATCTTATAGCATTCTCTGTAACATATAGGGATATTATGATGGTTGACACAAAGAAATGCCATCATGTCAACCTCAAAACTACATTCTTTCCTCCTCCAATATAAATTCTTATTCTACCTATCTTGATACTCCTACAATCTCTTCCTAATCAAGATAACCTAGTTCTCCATGTCTTGTAACATAGCTGGCCCAAGAGATACCCTATCCTCTAACCTGTCTCCGTAAGCAAAATCAACCAAATAAAAATACTCCTCCATCTCAAATGATGATTCATGGTGTACATCCAAAGCATGCCCTCTAAATTTTGATTCGCCCACTCTGTCTCGATCATCTTTCTTAGTGTGAAAGGTTGTACTGAAATTAATTCTTATACCAACAACATGTTGCATGGTAGTCCAATAGTGTGAGGTGTACAAAGGATCATAGTCACAAATAATCTTCCACGAAATCCCATGAAGTCTGATTATCTCATTCAAGTACACTTGTTTCATCATACTATCTGTATATGTGGTCTTCACTAGAGAAAAATGATCTACTTTTGTTAATTTATCAATCGTTATCATGATGGCATCATGGTGATATCTCAACATCGGTAACCCAACAATGAAATCCATGGAAATGGTGTCCCACTTTCATTTGATATGACATATGGATAAAGAAGGAAAAATTGATGTTGATGCTTTTCATTCACCTTCTGACACTCTAGACATCAAGACACATAATGAGTTATGCCTCTCTGAAGTCCTCTCCAGTGATACAATTGTCTCAATATGGTGTGCATATTCTTCACCCCAAGATCAACTGAATAAGGTGCATGATGAGCCTCCGCTAATATATCATGTCATAACCCACCATCTCTAGGTACGTAAATATGACCTTTGTGTCCAAGAATTCCATCTGGCTCTATTTTCAATCCTTCATACTTCCCCTCAAGGAGTCTCTAGACTCAATCTATGCTCTAGATGATAGGTAGAAGTTGTAATGAGGAAGCTAGTGCAAGATCATACTCCATAAGTCTGTATCTATATAAGTAGCCATAGCCAAATAACTTCAGTTGCTCTCAAAGAATCCACAACCGTATTCTCCTTCCCATTCACATGCTCAATCTCCATGTCATACTCACATAGAATCTCCATAAAACATCATTGATGGGAATTGAGATTGGGCTGTGTGAAGAGATGGCATAGGCTCAAGTGGTTTGTCTTGAGAATGAACCTCCTATCTTAACAAGAAATGGTGCCACCACACTAAAGCATGTACCACTGCTACAAGCTCAAGGTCATGAGTCAGATAGTTGAGCTCAAAATCATTGAGTTTTTGAGACTCAAAAGAAATCACATAGAAATCCTACATAAACAATATTCCTATCTTTGCCAACGAAGTATCTCTGCAAAAAAAAGCCTCTCTATGGATCCGACACTCCTAAAATAGGATTTTTAGTGAGGCACCCCTTCAGAGTCCTGAAGGCCTGCGCATAATTTTGTGACCAAATAAACTTATTCCCTTTCCACTGAAGGGAAGTGATTGGATGAGAAATGTGTGAGAACTCTTGGAAAAATATTTTGTAGTACCCTACCAATCTCATGAAGTTGTGTACCTCGGTCACACTAGTCAGCACTAGCTAATTAATAATAGCTCTAATCTTGGAAGGATAAACAATGATAACTTCCCTAGATATGATGTGGCCTAGGTACTGAACCTCTGTCTGAAATAATGGATGTTTCTCTAGATTCCCATAAATCTTCTACTCTTAAAGACATTGTAGAACATGTAAAAGGTACTCCTTTTTCCTCTCACATGTGCGTTAGTATATCAATGTGTCATCTAGAAACATGAGTACAAAACATTCCAATAATTTCCTAAATACACCATTCATTAAACTCATGAATACTACAAGGGCATTTGTCAAATGGAATGGTACCACTGTGAACTCATAGTGGTCATATCTCATGCAGAAGCTTGCATTATGAATATCTACCTCCATGATCCGTAGTTGATGATAACCGACTTAAGATCTATCTTGGAAACCATGGTATCCCCTTCAAATTATAATATAAGTCATCAATGCATGGAAGGGGCTAACGATTTTTAATTTTTACCTTGTTCA
The DNA here is from genome assembly GCA_018340775.1 of Taxus wallichiana var. yunnanensis. Classification (NCBI taxonomy): domain Eukaryota; kingdom Viridiplantae; phylum Streptophyta; class Pinopsida; order Cupressales; family Taxaceae; genus Taxus; species Taxus wallichiana. Next base: position 911,353,696 of record CM031239.1, read on the forward strand.
ACTGTCTATAGTCAATACACAATTTCAAGAATCTATCCTTCTTCTTCAAAAAATTCACAGGTGCAACCCAAGGGGATACACTAGGATGGATTACACCCTTCTCAAAAAGGCCCTCTAGTTGTAACTTGAGGTGACTAAGCTTAGGGGTAATCATCGTATATGGTGTGTGTGAGATAGGATTTTCTCCAAGAACCAAATCTATATGAAAATATATGTCACGTGAGGGCGGAATACTAGGTAGCTCACTAGGAAATTTTTTTGATAGCTCTTGTAAAATTGGGTGATCATAAATTTAAGGCCCACTCGTCTCATCCTCTATTCTCAGTAACTAACAGTAATATCTTACATCTAGCATCACCGACATGTACACCGATTCATCTACATAGAGGATATGGTATGAATAGAAACAAGTCTCCAAACCCCAACTATCACCGACTAAATCCCCAAATCGTCTACACAAGATATAACCTTATTGTAACAATCTACTATATCTCTATGTGTAGATAATGAATCAATGCCCAAAATGAATCCAAAAGAACACAAAGGAAGGATGTGAATATCCAAGGTCATGGTGAAGGGTCCTAGGTCAACTACACACTCCTTAACTAAGGATTTCATTGAGATCTTGGGTCTAGAAGCCATCTCAACATCCTAACTAATGCCTTGCCTAACTACCACGATCCTACATTTCTCTACTAATAATGGAGATATAAAGGAATTAGAAGAGCCCGAATAAAACAATATTGAGATAGAAATATGACCGATGCTACCTAAAGTCTCAATCACTATGCCCTTATGCTATTCTTGGCGGTTCTCGACTGCTATATAAATCTTGTGGTTCTTGGCCATGTCACAAATTGTAGTCTCTAAAATGGGTCCCTTATCATTTTTATTAGTGTTCTATGTATACTCTTTCTAATCATGTCCATGTACATTACATCTGTAACAACTATTTGGTCCCCTCCAATGAGATGCAACTCTTGCAAGTAATCTAGTGGTCTATGGTGTGGATCGTGATGATCCTGCCATGGAATTATATAGCAACTACTGATGAGCTCCAACAAACTAAGCTATAGGTACTCCCTGTGTCCTGAAGGTCCTCTACGAGGAGGCCCCATACTCTATTGTCTCTGAGTATTAAATCTCTGTGGACGTCTAAACAATGGAGAAGTTTATTTTTATTGCTACTGAGGTGGATATTATAGTGTCCTAAAAGAATATGACCCCCTCAACTTACCCCCTCTACTTACTATCCTACATCTAATGAATACGGCTCCTCACACTATATATAGTCTGATGTGTCTACCCCCTGGTCTCTTCTACAATGTAGGAATTTTCAATGTCTTCAACTAAGGTCTTAAAACAATGAATGCATACTGCACCTCCCAAATCTAAGTTGAGGCCCCCGATGAACCTGTGACTCCAAACCTACTCATCCTACATGTAGTCTACATACTGAACCAAGTTCAAAACCAGACTATCATACTCAACCACTCTTATTGAAGTTTGTCATAGATCATGAAAATCATCGATCCTTTGCTGAATAAAACTCCTAAAAAGATACCAGCTACGGAAATGCTCCTCAAATAGCTCCCATGTAACATTCTTTGAATCCACATGGAAATTTTTCTCCTGTTTCCTCCACCAAACACCTGCTTCATCTCTTAGAAGATGAATCACTACATGATCCTTTGTGTTGCTAGTACATGGGCACAACTTGAAGCATTCACTCAAGCTCACTAAGTAAGCATCTTCCTAGAATCCTCTTGTATCACTAGCATAATGGGATGGATGAATCTTCAAGATCTCCCAAATGTGACCTACCACTGATGTCTGTCGGCCCCTAGGTCTCCCCACATCATCATCCCTCAGCCTAGGGCTCCTAGATCTATCTCTATCTACTGCATCCCTAACTCCATGTCCTCTCTTGTGGTGAATATGGTCTAGCTGACTCCACATGGGATTTCTTCTCTTTATACTCCTCGATATGTCATGAAGGGATATGAGCCTCTATAGATGGCTCTCTGTCATGCTTGCTAGATTGTGCCCCTACTGCTCCACCCCATATAGCTGCATTGACCTCTTGAAAGGTCTATAGGATCTACAGAAATATAGAAAAAATTATCTGCTCTTGTCTCTGGTATATCTTACTCCATGTGAAATATCCCCTATTCTAGTTCACACCTCTTGCATAAACAAAGATGAGAGTCAGTTCATCATCATTTAGGTTCATTTCAATTTTCTAAGTGTTTTACGTTTCCATTTATCAATAATGTTGTGTTCTAGGTGTAGATTATGCTAGGTTAATTGTTTTTATTTCCATGTGTGCCAAAGGTCCAAGCATTTAACCCATGGCTCTGATACCAAGTGTAACACCCAAAATTTTACATTCAAAACCATACTAAAACCTATTAATTTATGGGGGAAACTTTGTGAGAAATTTTGTTTTTATTTTAAGGGGTTGCAAGAATGATAATTTGGTCTACTTAGCCTTTGTGACCTTCTCAATGAGATTTGGGGTGCCTAATGCTCAATTTGTACGTCATTTACATTAGTATCCACCTTTGATAGAGGACCAATGCATGTCACCTCTTACGAACGCTCGGTTAAGGTTAAGCTAACGAACATTGGGCATTCTCTTCTATAGTTAACATTGGTCTTAGTGACTGATATCAGTTCTATTCAACCAAAGTCAAATTTAGAATGACCGACACCATTACACTGTAGATGTATTTTTTAAATATGAGAATGAGTTTTCTTTCACAAACTTTCCAACCAGTTCGTCTTTGGGTACCAAAATTGATCTTTGTACATTTTATTTTTATTTCATTCAATGTCATGACTCCTAAAAATCCTATAATCTTCTAAATCCCAAAAACATAATCCAAAATCACTAAAGCCATAATGGATAAAAGTAAATCTTATGGATTTAGCATCGAACTTATTTCTATTTTCTTTATCAACATACACAAAATTTTCTAACCAAATACTCTAAGAAAAGAAAGATCTACCTCATTTTTAGTCCAATATTCTTCTAGTATTCCACCATCCAGTGCACTTGAATGTCCATAGTTAATTAAATAAAACTTCGTGTCTACTACTTCTCCCCAAAACTACAAGGGTAATCCATCATGTATCCTCATGCTTCTTGCACATTCCACGATTTTCCTTTTCATTCTTTGAGCAACACCATTCTCCTGTGGTGTTCTAGGAACCATTATTTATCTATGTATTCCATTCACTGAATAATAATCATTGAAAGCCTTGTTGCAAAAAGACTCACCACCATTGTTAGATCTAAGGCATTTTAACTTTTAATTTGATTCATTTTTCACAAGGAATTTCCATCTTTTAAAAGTATCAAGAACATCATATTTATGTTTAATACAATAAATACATACCTTTCTTGTGGCATCATCAATGAAAGTCACATAGTATTGGGATCCTCCATGATAAGCTACTTGGGTTGGTCCCCACACATCTGAGTGCACAAGCTCCAACTTTTCTCCTTCTTTATTTTCCCAAATTTGAGAAATCTCACTCTTTTTTTTCTTTCCAAACATACAATGCTCATAAAAACCAAGATCTACATCTTTCAAATCTTATCGTTTAAGATTTGCATTCCTTTTGACTCATATGGCCTAGCCGATTATGCCACATGCTTGCATCTAAATATGAAGTAGATAACACAGAAAAGGAATCAGTAATACATGTAGACAAATACAATGTTCCTACCTTTTTTCCTCTTGATACAACAAGAGATCCCTTGGTAACCTTCCAAGAGTTGGCTATGAATGTAACCATGTAACCAAATTCACCTAGTTGTCCTACAGAAATTATATTTCTCTCAAGGCTTGACACATGCCTCACATCTTTCAATATCCATGTATTTCCATCCTATAATTTTATATGAACTTCTCCTTTAACAATAATACTTCATGGCTCATCATCTCCTAAATAAACATACTTAAAATTACCCTAGACATAATTTCATAAATAACCCTTACTAGGCATAGCATGCAAAGAAGCTCATGAATCTAAAACCAAGGATTCAATTTTATTATCCAAGGAGAGAATAATGGCATCTTTCATTACCTTATAATATGCAACATTTTCCTCTTCACATTTCTATAGTACATTCTATTTATTTTCCTTGAACAAACAATCCTTATTTGCATGTCCTTTATTTCCACAATTCTGGTAGGTTATTCCTTTACCTCTAAATTTAGATCTTTCATTCTAAGACTTTGATTTCCCATTATTATTGCTCTTGGAGATTTCCTTCTACCTTCCCATTATTTCTACATTTAAAGCATTACCAAATGATGATTCTCATGCACTTTTCCTACATATTTCTTCATTCAGATTATACTAACCCCATCATCAAACTTTGAAATATTTAAAGTATATGATATATTACTAACAACCACTACCAAGTTATCCCAACTATTTGGCAAAGAGCATAAGAATAAAAGTGCTTTCACTTCATCATCAAACAAAATATTAACCAATTTTAATTGATTTACAATAGAATGGAAATCATTCAAATGACTTGATGTAGATTCACCTTCTTGCATCTTTGAATTAAATAATTTCTTCATCAAATAAAATTTATTTAAAGCACTAGGTTTTTCATACAAATTAGCTAAAGATTTCATCAACTCTACCATGGTTGTTTCTTCTATTATATTTGAAGCCATAGATGATGTTAGGATCAATCTTATAGATCCCGATACCTTTCTATTAAGAATTTTTCATTATTCATCAGTCATCTTTATAGGTCTTGCCTTCTCATCTAGCGGTAGGAATAAATATTTCTGATACAGATAATATTCCACTTGCATTTTCCATAATTGATAATTACAGCCGTAAAATTTCTCAACTCTGTATTTTCCATCTTTTTCATTTTGGTAGTTTCCACTCAATCAGAAATCCCTCTATGAGTTAATTTTTCAACACACAAAACGCTCAAAAAAATTATTTAATACCGGTTGTTGGATTTGAACACACCAAAGATACAGATATATATTTAGATCTAAGAATATAAACAATAAATATGGAAATAAACCAGAAGAAAAATACACAAGATATAATGTGGTTCACCCAATGTGGGTTACATCCACCAAGAAACACTCAATATATTATTCAAAATTTTATAGAGGAAATACAATGAGGATCTGCAATCTTCCAAACCTCTCTAGATGTATAGTACTTTTCCTTCACAAGCTTCTCTTTTTATCTCTCTCGAGAATTCCTTCTTATAATTATGATCAACCTTACTTCTAACCCTAGCTTTCTAGCTTATATAAGTATAAACATACTTAGGGCAACTTAGCTATGTAATTACAACAATTAGATGACCTTTTAATCAAAGGTTAGATCTAATTCCCGTGACTTAAATAAAATCAATCACGCACAGGTAACCGATGTCGATTACCCTAACCGATACCGGTTCTTACTTGCTTGACCGATGTTCATCCCCAAGTGACCAACGATGGTCACCCGATTGACGCCGATTACTATGTATTCCAATATGTTCATAAAGCATGTAGCTATTTATGAAGAAATTAAGATTCAAAATTCAACAAGAAATTAAAAGGAGATCATTTTAAACTTATATTGATGATGAATAAACATTTTTGGTGTGTTGTGGAAGAAATTTGCAATGTTAATTGGCAATTTTGATGATTTTTTGTTAGTAATGCTAACATTTTCCTGGACATGGAAGCAAGCTAGAAGAGTGGCAGTCAATATAACATGATTATTATCCTTTTATAGTAAAATAATAAAGATGTTGGATTCCAAGACAAGCCTAATAATTTTTTTTTAGGTTTTGATTATCAAAAGTGTGATTTTTATAGCTAAATCTATCTTTTTTTGGCTCAAACTAGGGCATAATCATAAAATACGTTTCCATAAATGAAATTGGCTTATTTTTGGATATGTTTGTGGGTTTTTTACTACTTCAAGTCTATTAAGGTTCAGATCCTAATAGTATATATCAAAATAGTTATTTACATTTTTCTTCTTCGTGGGAATAAATTTGGGCAATTGATAAAAAAATTATACAAAATTAAATTGGCTGAAATTTTCATAAATGCTCGTCCTATATATATATATATATATATATATATATATATATATGCCAAATAAATTTCAGATTCTAGTTCCATGTGTTGACGAAGATATCAATGACAAACATTTTCAATTCGTGTGGGAGAAAACAAGATTCAAATTTGTATGTTTTTTTCATTTCTTTGAGCAAATGAATGTTTAAAGCGTAATGTTGATGATAATCATGTTTTAGACCATTTTCAAGATGTTGGAAAGGATTTTAAGATCTAAGGATCTGATTGAATGATTGTCACAAAATAATTCTAAGCTAGAAATCTAAGAAAGACTATAAATTTTGTGTTTGGTGCAATTTTCATACAAGGATTCCTAGGAGAAAATTATTAGTGTCTTATCATTCGTTAAGAAGGATTATAGGAAACTATTCTTGAGATTTGAAAACTCATAATTTTGAGGATTACATCTAAAAGGATAAACCAAGATTGAAGATAAAGAGCGGGCATATGCTTAAGTGTGGATGTTTTAAGAGGATAAACACTTTTAAGCTATAAGTCCATTAGATTAAGGTTTCATTTATAATTATAGAGTAAGATCCTCATATGAACCTTTATTGGATTGATTTTAAAGGAAAATATGAATGCATGAGAGAATTTTTGAAGCTACCAATCAACAATCATCATAATTACAACAATATGTCAGCAAAATGTCAACAAAAATTTAGCAACAATGTTACACTACTAGAGTTTGTGTTAAACATTAATAAGGTGCATCATTTTTTGTATCAGATCTTGATGCTCTTTATATAATGATTTATACTAATTATATCATGAAGGAGATTGTAGGGATACATAAAATTTAAATTGAAGGAAGAGAAGTGGAAACATTGTGTTGAGGTAAAACAAGCTGAAACCATTCTTTGTTTTGTTTGACTGATTAAGAATGTATTTATCAGTAATCTTGAGAGCTTGAGAGAATTGGTGAAAGGAGGATAAGAGAGGAAAGAATGATATGGTGTGCAGTAGAATCTCTTAAGCCATAAAGTCTTGAAAAGTGAAGAAGATAAATTGAAGCTCAAGAAAAAGATAATTCAACACACCAAGCTGAATTAGACTTGGGTGACACTTGAGTGAAGAAGAAGAAATACCAAAACACCATGTTCATAAGAGAGGAAAATAACCTAGGTGAGGTATCTAGTGAGGTGAAATAGACTTAGAAAAATATTCGAAAGTTAAAAACAAAATGAGAGAAAAAAAAAAGAGATGAGATGAAGGGCTTAGAGGAAGATAAGAGTCACAAGAAAGAAGAGATAGATGTGGAGAGAGAGATAGCTGAGATCAAGCTAATATTGGCATGTATAGAGGAATTATTTGAGGAGAAAAGATAGAGATTCTTTGTAAAAATCGTGAGTAGAGTAAATTGGCTTCTCGTAAGGATGATTGAGAGAAAGAGAAAGAAGAAAATCATTCAGCTAAGGAGTAAAATTAGATTGTTGACAAGGAAACTTGAGAATGATAAAATGGAGACAAATCAGTCTCATATGTTTAATTCTAACCATTTCTTGACATGGGTGCAGACACGTGAACGTGAAAATGAAGGAATATGCTTTAAAAAATGATAAAAGAGGATCAACAACAATAATTTTGCATGGAAGACCAAGTGACCATGTCATTTGAGTAGGAAAAACTAGAGGTATGCTATCCAAAGGGAAGGAGAAATGTTAGGTGAAGGTGAAGGATTGTTTGCTGATCCATGTCATCAAAATTTTCTTTCTAATATTGTATTTGATGGATAAAATGTAATTTTGTAAAAGGATGAATTGTATAAACAAACCATAGAACTATTTGATAGGCTAATGGAAGATGGATACATGAAAGAATAACCTATTGAAGTTCTTATAGAATATGATATACAATAGGAATAAGTGTCTTATATGACACAAAAAGAAACTAAATCATTTTCGAATCAAGCTATGAAGGGAAAAAAAATTATTTGCAGTAGGTGATGAGAAAAGAAGAGAACTTAAACTCCAATGGAGATGAAGAAAAACATGAAGAAGGAAGAGATGGATTTATTAAAACTCTTGAATGAATAAAATGTTGATGAAGGGGCAATGTTGCCTAACGTTTATGCATCTAACATTAGTTTTTAGTGTGTGCATGAAGGTTTAGAATATGAATTATCAAAATAAGGAGAAGTGAAAAATTCATTCACTTATGAAGGTCCACAACAACTAGAGGGTGAAATGAAAGTCTTGGAAAACTTGATCCACCAAGATAGTACAGTTGAAAATGATTGTGAAGAAATGAAGGTAGAGTCATATGCCCTAATAGTTATGAAGAACGTGAAGAAAAGAAGATGGATTATTTTCTATTGGACCTAAATAAGGAAGATAAAGAAGATATAGAGTTGTTTGGACTAATACAACATGAAGATTTGAGATCAAAGGAGTAAAGCAAAAAAAATGCCAAGAAAATGAATAAATTCAAGAACTAGAAGAGAAGAAAGAAAGAAGAATACCACTCCATTTGAGCTGGAGCTCAAAACGTTTCCCACCTAGGGAGTCCGATGAAGGATCATACGCTCACAACCAATCAAGTGTCATGTTTTTCATGTAGTTTCAAAGTGCTCAAGTGTATTTCTCTCCATCTTGTGTAATTCAAAATTTCAAAAATTGTTTAAAAGTCATGAATATAGAGTAAATAAGGTTGTAAATGTGTGTGAGGAGGTAAAATGACTTGGTTAGGAGTGGTTACAGCCAAATAAGGCCATGTAATCCAATTCATAATGTAAGAGATGATAAATACAAGATCATGAGGTGTTTGTAGGATGATATTAATCATATTTACAAGTTTAGTGTGTGGTTGGGTCAATATCGATGTTGTTGAGCAATATTAGGAGTTAGTTTAAGCATTCTAAGTTTGGTAAAATCCATATTTGGAGGAGAAATTTGAATGGAGAACATTGTAAATTTATATTGGATGATGAATAATGGATTTGGTGTGTTGTGGAAGAATGTTGCATTGTTAATTTGCAATTTTGGTGATTTTTGTTTGTAATGCTAATAGTTTCCTAGACAAGGCAGCAAGCTAGAAGAGTGATATTCAATATAATGTGATTACTTTCCTTTTCTAGTAAAAAAAGAGATGGAGGATGCCAAGACAAGCCTAACAAAATTTATTTTAGGCTTTGATTATCAAAATTGTGATTTTTATAGCTAAATCTTTTTTTTTTTTTTAGCTCAAACTAGGGCATCATCATAAAATACGTTTCCATAGATGAAATTGGATGAATTTTGTAATTTTTGTTGGTTTTAAAAGTACTCAAATTTTGTTAATTTAAAAATCTGAAATTTTATATTAAAATATTTATTTGCATTTTTATTCTACGTGGGCACAAACATGGGCAATCAATAACATTTTTATACGTGATGAAATTGGCTGCAATTTTCAAAAACTATTTGACCTATATAGAATTAAAATAAAAATAAAATTCAGATTCTAATTCCATGTGCATATGAATATATCAATGACATAAATGTTCGAGTTCGTGTGGGCAAAAACAAGGTTCAAATTTGTAAGTTATCATTTCTTTGATCAAATGAATGTTTAAAGCCTAAGTTGATGATAATGATGTTTTAGAACATTTTTAATATGTTGGAAAGGTTTTTAAGCTCTAAGGATGTGATTTGAATGACTGGAAAAACATAATTCTAAGCTAGAAATCTAAGAAAGACTTTAAATTCTATGTTTGGTGCAGTTTTCATGCAAGGAAGCCTAGGAACAATTTGTTAGTGTCTTATGGTTCATCAAGAGGGATTACGGGAAAATATTCTTGAGATTTGAAAACTCATAATTTTAAGGATTACATATAAAGATGATAAACTAAGATCGAAGATATAGGGCGAGCATATAATTATGGGTGGATGTTATAAGAGGATAAATACTTTTAAGGTATTACTCAATTAGATTAAGGTTTCATTTCTAATTACAGAGTAAGATCCTCATATGCACGTTGAGTGGATTGATGTTATATGAAAATATGAATGCATGAGATATTGTTTGAAGCTACCAATCAACAAGCATCCTAATTATAGCAGTATGTTAGCAAAATGTCAACAAAAATTCAGCAACATTGTTACACTACTAGCGTTTTTGTTAAACAATAATAAGGTGAATTAGATTTTGGAGTGCAAATAATTCCAATATTTTACATTTACAAATTAAAAAAGTAATATTGGATTCCAATATTGGCTATAGTTTTAGCCTCTCGGACTAGAATAAGTCATGATTTAGTGAAATAAGGGTTATGTTATCACCGAATCACAACACCCCCGTGTTTATACAAGTGCATATACTTGAACTCACGGTGTGATTGGATAACATGGGTACTATCTCCAAGTTGTGGGACTCTTCTACTTGAGATAGACCTCCATGTGGGAAAATGGCTTTTCTTTTGTTCTTTTATGCTCCTAAACTACCCTGCCACAATCTACTCTAATGCAGGGAAACTAACTATCCTAATCTAAATTTCCAAGGGACCGAGAGAGATATAATGCATAAAATGAAATCCTACACTAAAGCGGTGATACACCGGTGAGGGTGCGAGAGTAGTCCCCAAATGTGTGAAATACAGAGGCAAAGTGCGCACTAGAAGAGGTGATGACAGTTCTCCATAATCTAGCAAAATGCATTCACAACAATATTCTAAGCATACACAATGATAAATGAATCCTTGCAAAACATAATAATAGACACAATATTCTTGTATAAAGATTAAAGGGGCAAGAAGAATGCAAGAAAACACAAATTATGGAAGATACATCCACAAACCGATATTTTATTGCTTCATGATATGCACAATTCAATCTATTACAAGATAAGGGCACTCTTATCACCATGTAAGGAGTCCACTACATTCTTTTCTCAACATTGGCTTCATAAATCAATTTTGACAGAGCTTTGTTATCTGAAAACTCTCCCCCTTACAATGAGGTTCCAACACTCGAATTTATAGAAAAAATGAGAAGGGAAAGAGAAGGGAAAATGGAAATCCCGAAATCTGTCCTTGGCCACCTATAAGAGGCATTAAATGGATCCAATGATTATATATTACTTGAAAAAGGCTCCCATCTTGTCCCATGTGCTGCGAGAGAAATAATGATGACCATGCCTCTTAATTGCACTCCCAACCACCAAATGAAACACTTTGTTGTGAACCCAACCACGTTTTCTAAAAATCTTGACCAATTTCTAATCAAATCTAAAATTTCTTGATTTTGTGCATTGGGGTCAGAGCCATGATTCCAATGGTACCAATTTTGTGTGATTTCGTTGAGAAATGCAAAAGTTATGGCCTTCGAGTGCGGGCAAAATATTTTGGAGTCCTGGGCGTTTTTTTAAATCATTTTGATCGGAATGAGCATTAATCGACTAGAGTGGAATATATTTCTCTTAATTAAATATATATACTAGAGCATTAACTAAATGAGCATTAACTCGACTTATAGAGCATTTTGGGTCTAGCGTGCTCGTTATTTAAGTCCAATTTTGTGAAAATCGAGCTCGGAGTCAAAAATTATGGCCGTTTGAAGTTTCATGAGTCAAACGTTGACTTTTGTTCTTTGCCTTCGGTGCCCTTCAAGCTTTTTGTGTCCCTCGTGTACCTTTTTCTCAGCTGTCCCGTGATGAAAATCTCCTGTTTCGGCTGATTCGGGCTCCCTTGTTCCTATTTGCTGCAAAGACACGTGGCGAGATTCCATTCGCTCTCGGCTCTTTCGGCTTTTCGCGTCCTCCGCGTACTTTTGGCCCGGATGTCCCAAAGATGAAAGTGCTTTGTTTCAGCCGAACCAGCTAGTTCGTGTCCTCCACGCACTTTTGTCCCAACTATCTCGTGTGCCTGGACAAATTTCTCCGAACCACCAAATGGTGACTTGCGCTTGAAACCAGAAGATCCGCGTCTTTTGCATACCTTTGTCCCAACTGTCCCAACTACGCGAAAACAACACTTAGTCAATTTTTTCCACTTTTCGGGACCGGGTTCTCCTTTTCATCCCGCGCGTCCCAATGTCTCGGATGCCCTTTGCTCTATAGGATGTGATGGCGGCCTTTCGGTCGATTCGCGCCCAGATGTCCCTCATGTCCCGATGCTATGCGAGGACTAGTACTTAGCCATTTTCATGATTTTCACAGCCCAAGCTTGTTTTCTGCAACTTTTTCACATTTTTAAAACTTGCTGGGTTTTCCTCTTGGACAGGAGAGTTAGAAAGAAGCCGAGGGGACCCCAGAAACATGATTTTTTTCCTTGAATCAATATAATTGCTTGGGACTAAAGAATGATGCATGTTATCAAAATTACCTTGAGGGGTGAATTTTGGATAACATGTTAGAGGTTAAAGTAATTGGTTTTCTTCTTCAAACTTCATTAATGTGCTTAGCTCCAAATTATATGCATGTTTACTCTTTTCATTTGGAAGGAAAAGGTGGTCTTTATATTTCTGTGTCCCCTAAATTTAATGGCATGATCTCTTCCATGGGTCATGATCCTGACAATCGGGTCATGTGAGATATTAATGGCTTTTCTTTTGGTGTGCTCAATCTTTATGCTTCTAATGATGGCCCGGAAAGGTCGGCATTATGGCCTTGGTTAAGGAATAATTTTCCTGTCTCCTATTGGTTTATTTGTGGTGATTTTAATATGGTTGAACATTAAGGGGAAAAAATGTGGGCCCTTCCTATGCGTTAGTGTATTGGTGAGTGTGAAGCATGTTTTTAATTAAAAAACCACTAGAGCCTTAATGACCCGCTTTTAAAATCCGCGGGACTTTACTTCTCAAAAAAAAATTATGTGGTCATATTTAAAGAAGAAAGTCCACGTGTGCTCAAAAGGCTAGATTGTGGCATGTTATCTCAACAACAGTTATTTGATCCGAAATTAATGGTCACTCTTATATCACTACCTCGCCGAACATTATTTTCTCAAATCGCACCGCTATTTCCTTTAGAGTTATGTGGGTGATGCGGTCCAAAAAAGGTTCCCCGAAATAATCAATTATATATGAATGTTTCTCTATTGAGTCATCTAGGGGTGTTGGCTCTTATTTCCAAGGTATGGAATATGGATCCATGTCTCCGCCTTTATGTTGCCGCTTAGGTGTCTTGTTGGAATGAGGCAATTCAGCAAACTGCTAAATTTCTCCATCATTTTGGTAAGCAAGATGCCCATGATCGAAAGAGGGTCAACTTTTATCTTTATTGGGAATTTTAAAGGATTTCCCTACTTCTTGAATCTCAACCTTTTGATGTGGCAAATCAAGTTTGGGCTACTCAACTTAGACATCGATTGAAGCTCATAGAACATCATAAGTCCAAGGGTGCTTGGGTCTATGCTTGGATCCACTTTGGATTAAAATATGTGATCGAGCTTCCAACAGATTTTGTAAATCCCTTAGATCTACATATGCCAAGGAGAAAATTAAGGAAATTTAAATTTCCCATGCTCAGGTCACAACTATCTTGGATATTACCATAGTGTTTGTGGAACATTATAAGTTTATCTTCCAAGCCTGGAAGCCTTTATTTGAGAGTCAAGCTAGGACTCTCTGCAACAATTGATTGAAATTGTCCCTAGAAATTTGAATTAGTAGGAGAGTAAAAACTATCATGCCTCTCTCACCTTGGAAGAGCTTCATGGTGCCCTTTATTGTCTTACTGATGATAAATATCATGTTTTACATGGTTTTCCATGTGAATTATATAAATTTGTTTGGAATATTGTTGGTAAAGATCTTCTAAGGATGTATCAAGAAGCCTTGTAGAATTAGTGCCTTCAAGATATTATTTATAAAGGAAATATTAAGTTCATCCCTAAAGATGGGAATATAGAGTTTATTACTAGCTAAAGGCCCATTACTCTTCTCAATGTTTAATTTAAGATTTTCACTAAGCCTCTAGCCATACGCATTCCTTCCATTCTCCCCAGGATTGTACGACTTGAGAAATTTGGATTTGTCAATGAACATTATGTTCGGATAACCTTATTGCTATATGGGAAGCTATAGAATGAGCTCAGACTTCTCTGCAGACGTTGATTTTTTTGAATATTTATTTAGAGAAGGAATATGACCAATTTAATGGACATTCATTCTTGTTATGCTTCATACTTTGGGTTTTGGGACTTTTTTCCTCAATTTTGTTTAGACATTATCTGCAAATGCCTCCTCTTGTCTTAATATCAATGGTCATTGGTCTTCTTCATGGGATTGTTAAAATCTATAAGATAGTATTTCCCTCTTGCTTTAGATCTCTTCTTCTTGGTGGCTAGTGCTTTGGTTATCTCATCAGTAGAGAGATGATCGCGGTCACATTCATGTTATGTTTCTCCCCGATCACAAGACTCAAGTCATCAATGGGCACTTCATTGATGACTATTTTTTCACTTTAGCTGATTCTGCGCATAAAATTTAGGAAACTTATCTTGCTTAGAAATTTTTCCAAATCCTCGGATTATAATGCTTAGCTCGCTAAGTCTTTGGGATTTTGCCAAATCTCTTGGCCTATGCATGATTGGTTGATGGTTCACCCTTGGAAATGGATACAACGAGGAGAAAAAAAAGGTTTCTTGGTATCCCTTTACCTTTAACAGAATTCCCGCTACTCTATGGTAGTTCATCATTGATCGGGTTGAAGAAAAGGTCAAAAATGTGTCTCTCGACCCTTATCCTTAGAAGGAAATTTCTAAGTGTGCACTAAGATTTTTTATGCTACTCAGGTTTATTACGCGGCTTGCTAGTGCCCTTTTCGTACTTCCTTTGAAAACTTTGATAAGTTTTTAAGGGCCTACTTATGGTTGAGTTATAGACAAGGAGGCTTCCACCGAGTGGCATTGGAGATTTGCACACTTCCATAGGACAAGGGTGGTATGGGTATTGTTGATGTGTATAGATTTAGTAGCTCTCTTTGTGCTAAGTGCGTAATTTGTAGCATTCATGGTAAAAATGCTTGGTAAAGTTTATTATAAATAGCTGTAGCTCTTCTCGGCTCTCCTTATGGTAAGAATTGTTGGAAGAATATTAATTTTCATACTTTATTAATCATTAGACTTCTAGCTAAATACATAAATCACATTCATGGTGCGAGAGAATCAGAATATTTTGAGGCGGTGAGGCACCTTTTGCATTGGGTTGGAGATGGCTTCATTCGGCCTATCCTTTAATGATCACAACATCTCATGGTTATATTTTTTCTCATCATACAAGTTTCCCCTTGCATGGAGTTTCTGTTATCCAAAATCCACCCTCAAGGTAATTTTGATAACATGCATCAAATTATTCACCTGAGCTAGTAGATTGATTCAAGGCCAAATCATGTTTTGGGGACCCTCGGCCCTCTCTTCTCTCTAACTTTCCCATCCAAGAAGAAATCCCAACGAGTTAGAAAAAGGTGAAAAATGTAAAAATAAGGTTACTGAGATTGTTTTAAAGAATTTCGGTCGTAGGCCCTTGTCAACATGGGTCATACCGGCCCTTCTTCGTATTGCTTATATCGCGAAATACAAAAAAATAAGTTTGTCGGACATTTTTGTCCCGTATGGTCCATGGGGACAGTTGGGACGAACCTTGATTACAAGAATATTGCTATTAAACGACTCTTGCAAAGGAAAATCGTCAAGTTTTTTGTTTTGCATGGTTTGGGACAGCCAGACAAAAGTACATGCGACACGAATCGGCCGATTTGCTTTGAAAGATTCACCCATTTTGGGCGATTCAGAGATATTTCTGGGTACATAGGGACAAAAGTATGCGAGGGACGCGTGAGGCGCGAAAAGGTGAAAAGCTGCAAGTAGAGACAAGGAAGCCTTTGAATCGGCGATGTAGGAGAATGTGTCCTAGGTAGTCAAGGAATAGTTGGGACAAAAGTACGCAGGGACGCTAAAGCGGAAAAGGCCAAGGCAAAGAAGAAAAGTCAATGTTTGACCATTGAAACTTCAAATGGCCATAAATTTTGACTCCGAGCTCCGATTTTCACAAAAGTAGACTTTCTGAACAAGCATGATGTTCTTTATGCCAAAAACCTTAAAAGAAAAATATTCGGCTCCACTTCGCTTAATGCTCATTCTGTCAAATGATAGAAAACGCCTCGCGAACCAAAATAGCTGCCCGCACTCGAGAAGGCCATAAATTTTGCATTTCTAAACGAAATCACACAAAATTGGTACCGTTGGAATCGTGGCTCTGAGCCCGATGCACAAGAATCAATAAATTCCAGATTTGATGAAATATTGATTGAGATTTTTTAGAAAGCGTGGCTGGGTTCATAGTAGTGTTTTATTTGGTGGTTGGGAGTGCACGGGAGGCATGCTCATCATTCCTTCTCTGCTGTAGAACCTGGGACAGTATGGGGATCCTTTTTCAAGTAATATATAATCATTTTACTCCATTTAATGCCTCTTACAAGTGGTTGAAAGACATTTTGGGATTTCCATTTTCCTTCTCTCTTTCTTCTCATTTTTCTATAAATGGGAGTGTTTAGCTCATTGTAAGGAGAGGTAGTTATTTGTAGCAAAGCTCTACCAAAATTGCTTTTCAAGCTGATGTGTTACAAATGGATTGTTGTGGACTCCTTGCATGGTGATCTAGGCCCTTATCTTGTAATAGATTGAACTCGTGGTATATCATGAAGCAATAAAATATAAGTTTGTGGATGCATCTTCCCCGCTCTGTGTTTTCTTGCATTCTTCTTGCCCATTCAACCTTGATTACATGCGGCTTAAGAATATTGTGTCTATTATTATGTTCATGCATGGATCCATTATCATTGTGTATGTTTGAAATATTTTTGTGAATGCGTTTTGCTAGATTATGGAGAAGCTGTCATCACCTCTTCTAGTGTGCACTTTGTTCAGTATTTCACACATTTGAAGACTACTCTCACTCCCTCCTTTTAAGTGGTGTATCACCGCTTTAGTCTAGGATTTCATTTTATGCATTCTCTCTCCCGGTCCCTTGGAAATTTAGATTAGAATAGTTAGTTTCCCCTGCATTAGAGTAGATTGTGGCGAATAGTTTAGGAGCAAGAACTTGCTTTCATGGAGGTCTATCTAAAGTAGAAGTCCCAAAACTTAGAGATAGTACCCATGTTATCCAATCACACCGTGAGTTCAAATATATGCACTTGTATAAACCATAGAAGGTGCTTTGTGATTCGGTGATAACAGCTTCCTAATGTCATGTCAGGTGTTGAGGCTTACTAGGAAAGGCATCTCCACTATTAGATATTTGGTCTCTATAATAGATTAGATCCCTTAGCCAAAGCTTAAAGAGAAATTTAAGCTAGCCAATACAAACCTACCTTCTGTTCTCAAAATATAGTCTCTTATTCTAGGCGTGATGCTGCACAAACTTGAACTACAACCACCTACTACTTGGTGAAAGGATTAGAGATGGATTTTGGATATACCTTTGTTGAACTATAACTCGGGGGTCATCTATTCCCTTCTTTCCCCTATTACTAGATGGAACTTGTACTCTTCCACTACCAGTTTCGCTTCACCACATCCATCATGCTTGGAATCCTCAGTTTGACCCTAAGATGAATTTCTTTCTTTGGTGTTTAATCTACCAAGGCATACCTTTGGGTGAGTGGTTAAGCCACATTGACATCGCCAACCCTAAATGTTTATGATGTGGTTGTCAAGAGTCTTTTAAGTATGTTTTCTAGTTCTATCTCCATGCTCAAATTGTTTGGCATTGGATCCACTCCCTTTTCCAATCTTATCATCCCGAGTTTTTATTGGAAGATGACCTTCTTTAGATATTATGCTAATTGGCCTACATACATTTGTTCAATTTGGAATTTTTTCTTTTCTTTTATTCTCTTTCAACTTTGGAAGGCTTGGAATAATGATTTTGTTTCACCAATGTGATCTCACTTTGGAGCTCTTTTTTAACGAAAGGTAGTGATTATTTCTTTTGTGTGTATGTAGATCCAGGCCTAGGCTCGAAAAGAGGCTCTAGAATTTTCTCACCTTCTACAATTTCTTGACCATTGGGGAATTGCGCCATGCACCATTGGTCGGGTCCTTCTAAACGATGATCCTCATACTCCTCCTCCTTCTCCACATCCTAGACATCACAGTCACACTCACAACCACTCTCAGAGTGCATGACCTTCTCCTCCACAGGCTCGCCTTGGTTCCTCCTCTTCCAGGCCCGACTGGAGTCGTCTTGCAAGAGAAATGTTCACCGCCAACTCTTCAAACCTAGGTTCTTTTCCTGGGGGAGCGCCTATATCTGGAGGGTCGCGTCCACCATTTTTAGGGATTATTGTTCTAATCGATATTCAGATGCTGGATTAGGACGACTAGATGTTTGACCCCTGCTGATGAGCCTAATAAAATTGGCTTAATTCTTTTGAGAGATGACCCACCACAACCTCCAAGTTTTTTTGTTGTATGTGCATGACTATGTGTTAATGTAGTTTCATTTTTATTGGTTTTGTGTCACCTTCATGGTTGTTCTCTGTTGCCCTCATGGCCACTCTCTATTTCCCTCATGACCGCTTTTGTTGCCCTTGTGACCTTTTTTTGTGTAGTCATGTGGGCATTGTTGGACTTTGGGTCATGTTCATTGCTAGCCACCTTTACTATATAACATCGTGTATTATTTTGTTAATATAATATAAATTTGGTTCCAATAGTAACAAGTTTATAAAAATAATAAACATATAACTAACAATAATTGTAAAATTTATATTCTAAGTGATTTGAAATGTAATTGTCATAAAAGAAATTGTGTTTTTCATAAATTTAAATGTTATCCATAAGGAACATTTTTGGAAATATCTTTCCAAACCCCTTAAAAGGCCGAGTTCTTCACAATGCAACTAGAATGTGTTAATGTGAAAAATTAAAATTAAAAATCTTATCATACCACAAAACTAGGTAGATGATTTTATTAATGAGAAACAAAGGCTGATCTTAAAAATGACTTGTGACCACTACATAAATGTAAGGGTTAAATTTTAAAACATATAATTTAAATAGCATGTTAGCCATTTGGAGCTCAAAAGAGCATCAACATAGGGAGAAATAATGAAAGTACAAGGTAATTTTGAATCGGAGTCAATATTACGAAATATGTAAATCAAAATGGTTTAAAAATAAGATAGTATCTGCGAATGTTGTGACATCTAATAGGACCACAACAGATGGCTATTAATAGTAATTTTTTTGTTGAGTAGATTTATTTCTTACTATAATTTTTTCTATTTGCAATCCTATGCATGTGTTGAATGGATTTCTTAAAATTTTATCTTTAAATAAGATTCCTAATCGAATTTCTATGCATGTGGAATGAATATTATTATAGGTGTGGAAAGTGGTTTTTTAGACGTACATGCATTAATTTATATGTGAGATGTAATTGGACATAAATCAATTTTAATTAATATTGGATATTTTATTATAGAAAATATGGCTAGTCTAGATTATATAAAGAGTAGGGAATTTTAACATGCTTATAAAGTTTTAAAAATTATGATTTTGTATGATGATCTTTGATTAGACACTTAAAATATGTGTTTTGAGTCCCACATTGAGTAAAATAGGTCTAGATTTCCTAATGAACAATTATAAAAATTCAAACTACCAAAATCATGCAAGAAACTTCATGTGTTTGGCTTAGCTAGTTCAGTTTCAAATCAATGTGAAAGAATTATTGATGTAGTTATAGCTGGGGGTCCTAACGAATTGGTACCTTATATCATGCTAGCTTAACAAATATAGGCAACAACAAAAATTCAAAGAAATGAACAAAAATATCTTGTATTTACCAACCAAGAATTCTATAAAACATTTTACACTCTACCAAATTTCTCTTATTACACACATAATTCATATAAGATTACAGAAATCCAACACTAAAGTATGGCCCAAGTTGATTCGATCCCTCTAGCCCTTTCCCCATATATGTGCACATATACCAAACATAGGAACCTTTGCAACCACATATTTAGGCTATGTAGTCACGAGATTTATGAATTCATTTCTCAAGTATTGTTATGCATTTATAAAGATACATAATCAACCATTTACAAAATTTTCTTTTAGTTACAAACAACCAATGTGACATTGAATATGTATCAATCTTCTATGTAAGTTAAGGCCCAAATTGTAAGAAAACTTGATACATTTGACTCATATTAAAAACTTCAACTATGGGTTAGGTAAATCCTCACTAAATATTTATCCTATGATATTGAAACTTTGATGTTTCACAAGGATTGCATGCAAACTATGCCTTGAAGAATACGAGTACGCCATCAAATTTGATCTAACCATATTATTTGGTTCCTGAAATTAAATATAATTACTATTTGGGTGCACACAAGATAAAGAACAAAATTGACTTTTCAAGTGTAATAGGCACCAAAAAATCCTACTAAAAACATTCATTCTTCTTTATTAGAGTTGTGGCCAAAATAATAAAAGACCTTTCTTTCACAAAACTTTAGGAGTTACAACTAACAAACCCAAAAAAGGAATGCATGGAAATTTTTGCACATAAGATTGCAAACATAGGCATGCTTGATAGATCTAGGTGAAAAATAATACACTAAATGGGAATACTTGTACATGGTGCAAAACAAAATACAATGTTTGTCTAATCTAAAATTTATGTAATTTTGATGCAAAATTTTCTTGTAAACTTAAATGCTCTTGCAGAAGTTATCTTTTGTAAAAATCATAATCCATACTTAACTCTTTACAAAACTAATAAAAAAGGAGATGTTGACAAGGACCATTTTAACCTTACACTATTATATGGACCATTATAATTCAATAAAATTGAAATATACACTCATACTGAGATCGACAATCAATCCTATCTCCAAACTATTATCTTTTAATACATGAAATACCTAGTATTGTGTTGAATGAATCCTTGAATGTTTTACCTAGTTTCTTTGTATGGGATGCTTCATAAATAAAATGATTTAGGGTAAGTGTTATCCAAAATTCACCCCTCAAGGTAATTTTGATAACATGCATCAAATTCTTTTGTCCCAAGCAATTATATTGAGTCCAGGCGAAAAGTCATATTTCTAGGGTCCCCTCATATTTTTCTAACTCCCCTGTCCAAGAAGAAGAGAGCAAGTTCTGAGAAAATGTAAAAAATTGCAAAAAACAAGCTCGGGCCAGAAAAAATCATAAAAAATGGCTAAGTCCTAGTCCTTGCAATAGTCGGGACAGTTGGGACATCTGGACGCGAACCGGCCGAACCGGGCGAAATGAGTCAAGGCAGCCCGGAACAGTTGGGCCAAAAGTACGTGAAGTACGTGAACCGGCCAGATCGGCCGAAATGCGAACTTAAAGTCTGGGACGCGTGGGACAAAAGTACGCAAACCGGCCGAACCGGGCGAAATGAGTCAAGCTGCAACCCTAGCAGTTGGGGCGAAAAGCACGCGAAGTACATGAACCGGCCAATGGTTTGGCGAAGCAGGAACTTCAGCATTAGGACATTTGGGAAAAAGGGACCCATGGGACGCGAAAAGCCGAAATGGCCGAAGACAGAGGAGAAAAGTCAATGTTTGGTCTGGAAACTTCAAACGGCCATAACTTTTGACTCCGAGCTCCGATTTTCATAAAATTGGACTTTCTGGAATGAGCACGACGTCCTCTATGCCTTAATTTTAATGAGGGTAGATATATTTAAATAAGAGAAACATATTCGGCTCCAGTCAGTCAATGCTCATTCTGTCAAATGACAGAAAACGCCTGCCAGACCCAAAATAGCTGCCCGCACTCAGAAGGCCATAACTTTTGCATTTCTCAACGAAATCACACAAAATTGGTACCGTTGGAATCGTGGTTCCGAGCCCAATGCACAGAAGTCAAGAAATTCCAGATTTGATGAGAAATTGATTGATATTTTTAAGAAAACGGGTCCGGGTTCAGAATAGTGTTTTATTTGGTAGCTGGGAGTGCAATTAAGAGGCATGGTCATCATTCTTTCTCTGCTGCAGCACATGGGATAGTATGGGGAGCCTTTTGAAAGGAATATAAAATAATTTAACTCAATTTAATGCCTCTTATATGTGGTTGAAGGAAAGATTTCGGGATTTCCATTTTCTCATCTCTTCTCCTTCTCATTTTTTCTATAAATTGGAGTGTTGGGCTCATTGTAAAGAGAGAGTTTTGGGTAGCAAAGCTCTAACAAAATTTCTTTGTGAAGCCGATGTGTGTTGCAGCCCTTGTAGTGGACTCCTTGCATGGTGATCCAGGCCCTTATCTTGTAATAGATCGAATCATGCATACCAGAAGCAATAAAATACAAGTTTGTGGATGTATCTTCCCCGCCGTGTTTCCTTGCATTCTTATTGCCCCTTTTATCTTTCTACAAGAATATTGTGTCTATTATTATGTTCTTCCAGAATTCATTATCATTGTGTGTGCTTGGAATATTGCTTTGTGAATGCATTTTGCTAGATTATGGAGAACTATCATCACCTCTTCTAGTGTGCACTTTGCCTCTGTATTTCACACATTTGGAGACTGCTCTCACACCCTCCTTTTCTCGTGTATCACCGCTTTAGTGTAGGCTTTCATTTTATGTATTCTCTTTCCCTGGTCCCTTGAAAATTTAGATTAGAACAGTTAGCTTATCCTGCATTAGAGTAGATTGTGGCAGGTAGTTTAGGAGAAAGAACCAGACTTTCTCGGAGGTCTATCTCAAGTAACAAGTCCCACAACTTGGAGATAGTACCAATGTTATCCAATCACACTATGAGTTCAAGTATATGCATAGGGGTGTTGTGATTCGGTGATAACAGATAAGTGCATGGAAATGGGGGAAATAGAGGGTCAAAATAAGCTAGCATTTTCCTTAAATTAGTAAAAACTAAAGCTCAACAAATAATTTGGCATGTATATGATCAAAATTTAACAATGTTATAAGAATAAGACTCGTACTACTAGGAATCTAGTTTCTAAACTAATTTTTGTTTTAAATGGTGGAGATTAAGAAGGTCAAATGTTGTTCACACACGAGTGTGCCTATTTTTGTGTCAAAATGATAACATGTTTTGTGTGTGCGCCCCCTCCACCAATCCCCACCTCGATTGTTTAGTTCCATAGACTATTTTACAAATCCCTTTATTATAAGTTAGCTAAGACATTATATGAGGCCCCACTAAGTTTTCATATTTTTTAGAGGAATATATAAAATAGTACTAAGTTCCAAAATCAACACAACCCAAAAATGAAATATTTATGTGTACACCCTACTTATTCTAATAAATATAGTTGAAATTTATTTTTCTAGTGTGTATAGAATCGAGTTTAGATCCAACCTTTTTATACAAAAATGGATGATAAAATCATAAATTATCTTTTAAAAATGATAATTGTGTTTTAGCAGGAAAAGAAGGCACTAATAAAAGAAATTAGGAATGAAAATCTTAAAGGGTAAGTGCACCAAGATGGTGGACAATTAAGTGGACATAAAAACCTGAAATTTAGGTACCACGAGTGTGGTTTATAAACTGCACTTGCACTTTTTAAACCACGCTCACGCAACTATTTTTATAAGCTCGGTTATTTCTGAACCTAACACCATGATCATGGTTTACAAACTGCGATCATGGTTTACAAAATGCGATCGCGGTTTTAAACCATGCTCACGGTTTCAAACCATGATCGTAGTACTCTGAGACAAAACATAATAGACCCGCGACTCCTCATTTTCCCTCATTTTCCCTTTCCAACCGCGATTTCTCCTAGAAATTTGACACTCATGCTTTGAATACCCCCTAAAAATTACTGTTCAGACTTTTGGATCATGATAGTTTCAACCATGCTGCCAAGAAAAATAGGTAAGCCCTCGGTTTTGATCAATTTGTTTGCATTTTAGGTTAGTTTTTGTTATTTTTATGGACTTTTCAATTTTTTGTTTATGTATACAATTTTTTTGTTTTTTCAGTTGCTTAGCAAGCTTGTAATCCTACAAACCATCAAAATATTCCTCAAAACCCTCCAAACAATCCTCAAAATCCTCCAAACATTCCGCAAAAC
Organism: Taxus wallichiana var. yunnanensis; assembly: GCA_018340775.1. NCBI lineage: Eukaryota > Viridiplantae > Streptophyta > Pinopsida > Cupressales > Taxaceae > Taxus > Taxus wallichiana. Next base: position 911,377,834 of record CM031239.1, read on the forward strand.
CCTCCTCCAAACATAGATCCGCCTCCTGTGTCTCGTTTTGTCCCCACAGAACAAATAGGAACACAAGCTGATATCATTGGAAAAATATAACAAAATAAAATTTCCATTGAGAATCTTATTTAGAATATAAGAAAAAATCATACCACAAATCCATCCCACATGACTTTAGCCAAGACATTGCAAACATTGATTTGTGAAGTTGACTCCACAACCAATCAAATAGACAGATGAAATACCTTTAGAGATGATTGTAGGAAGTGGTATGCAAATACATTATCCCATGCAGCCATAAAAGACACAAAAAAATGGAAAAGACCATATTTTTGCATTATTTACTGACCCAAGAACTAATGGACCCCTCGGCAGTTACTTATAAACGGATCCTAGTCCATTGGTGCTATGATGACCGAATCAAGAACAATTTTTGGGACCGATGGTGGATGGTTTTGATTATCCACCATTGAACAACAATCGATTCCCCTCTATTTCTTGAAGAGATTATACTGCGATTTCATGCTTAATGAGGTCTCAAATTATTTTTACTTTTGTAATTTTTATGGACAAGGTGGTGGCTCTACACAGAGTGTAGACTGGTGCACACGTAGGTCAACCAAGGATCCCCTATGCCCCAAAATCCCAACTTCCTTCAATTATCCCTCCTACAAGAATGGCGAGGTTGTGCAGATTAACACACTACATGCATTGAGGGAGCTCACCGACACTCGACCTAGCATAGTGAGTAGATTGCATCTCGTGATGTTGGTGGAGGCGCCGCTATAGCGCACCACACCACTTTGGATCATTTGGTTCTGTATGCACTAGGGTGAGACATCATTTCTTTGGATCACATGATTTCTTTTCTCTAGATGAGATGATGGCGGATATTTTTTGAACTAGTGTAATGGATCTTTGTCTTACACAAGTAAATGTCAAATAAATATTTAATATATATACAATAGTTCAATTCATGTTTGAGATTTGAATATATATGTATTTTGTTGTACGTTATATAAATACATATTAAAACTAATTTTTTATTTTATTTTAAATAGCAAGTCCCAGTGAAGGAAACATTCGGTATCGACATGCTAGCTACTGTAGCTAGGCATGTTACAAATGTAAGTTTCAAATTGTACTTAAATTTCAAATTTCATTTGATTGTGCACTTTTATTATTACAATGTTTCACCTGTACATGTACATATTAATATATGTTTGTCTTTTATACGTGTAGGAGCCTGGTGGGTCATCATATTCTCTGGGAAATGAGGCTATTGGCACGCCTCATGTGAATTTTATGCATGTTAGTTTCTCTTTACGCTTTGTTTCTAATTGTGGAAGTTCACATGGATTATGATTTGGCTTTGTTATGTGGCAGTCATGTAGATTAATATTGATTTGTACATGTATTTTTATAAATTATGACCGCTAAATAAACTCCTCCATATATGCACGATGTGGAGGCTACCGTAGATACTCCCATAGCATCTGCAAATCCACTAAGCGAGGTATAATTTTTAAATTCATTAAATTTATTTAGGAATTATTTCTTAATACTTAAATCTATAATATCAATTTTTTTACATGAAATTTAATTATTTGTATGTAGCTTAACTCTCATGAGTCTACTGTTGTCCCTGCCATGCATCAACGATAAATTGATAAGGATCACAACATTGTGGTAAGATTTCACATGCATTTAAACTAAATTCTAAGTTTCTAAATTTTAAATGTATTTTAAAAATATGGGTGTTAAAAACTTGTTATTTATGAATGTGTAGGTTAGGTTGCAGGCTCGCTTAAAGACACCTAGGAACACATGAATGAAATTGATAGTGGCATCTACCTCCACTACATCCCGAGTCATGGACATGCTACTTCTAGAAGGGCGAAGAGAGGGAAGATGTTTAATGATTAGATTCGTAGGACGTGGATGTATATATATATATATATATATATATGGGCCAGCTAGTCCTATTTCATGATTCTTCATAGAACATTGTATATATAGCCTTATGCAACCACCGTGGTCCTATATGTATGACAAACTTGGTTCAATATGTACACATGTTATGAACTTATATTTTAAGAGACAAAGTGTTTAGTACACTTAGTTTGATACATTATATATCCATGTGTTGGTTTTCATAACGATATTACATTTATATTTGATTTGAATTCATTGCACATGATATCCTTCTATGCATGTATATTTTATGTATATTAGTTCTATATGTATGTTTGATTTAAAATTAATAAACTATGGTGCAACATATATGAATATAACTTTACTATGGTGCAACATTGCATGGTACAATTGTTAATAAATTAAGAGAACCATGTGTATTCCACCATCAACATGGGAAACTTATCATTTTCCTCTTAAGTCATGAAAAAATATTTCATACCTTGAATCTTGAAATAAGATGTCTTCCTTGGGTCATTCAATTTTGAACTTTGTATTTAATATTATTTATCGAAGGATATTATTCATTTTACCATTGATTAGTATGGTGGTGTATGACCAATCCATCTTTATATCCCCACCAATATCGTGATAGAAACTTTGGCTCAACAATATACCATAGGTAGCTAGCATGTCTTCCACAAGTATTTCCATCTTGATTTTCTTGTTAGGGAAGTCTATAAATTTGGCTTGAGAATCTTTCACCTGGCTAAAAAGAGGTAATTATTTTGTTTTCATGTAGTAACAATGGAAAATAGCAATGCTAAGAGTAATACCAATAGAGTTAGTAAATTTTATAAGCATGACATGGTTAGAGGCGCCAGATTCAATAACGTAATTATTCAATTTATAGGTCCATTGACCAACAAGGAAAGATAGAAAGGTTCTTATTTCCTACAAGAGGAGGATTTTAAGGAAAGAAGGTTCTAGGAATGAGTGGTTCTAGGAGTGGGAAGTGATTCTTTAGTGTTGGTAGGATTCTTGGAACATGTATTTTTACTACTTCCTTTGATAAACTAGACAAGGGCTAAAGTATTTTGCTATGGAAGTAGAAGAATAGGCTTATTTATTTATTTATGAGTGGGTGACCACTAAACAAGAGTAACTATTCATACCACCTATCTAGATTATTTAGGATCTTTGTTGGGTGATAATTCACAATAACCAATAATTACATAACCATCTTCTTCTTCTCTTTCAATTTCTGATTCAACAATTTCTTGAAAAAGTTGTAATTGTTGAAAAAGTTAAAAAAGTTTTAATTGTTGAAAAAGTTATAAACGGTGGATCATGGAATCAAACTAACTATGTGGACACATCTGGGTGGACAATTAAATGCTATAGGAGGTGTCCTTTCATTCCGTGACAACGCTATTGCTTCAGGATACCTTGTTCGGGTGAAGTCCCTTAAGAGCCCTGAGACCAAAAACTTGTTCAACTTCGACGGGTGACTATGCACACTCTATGGCACCTAAAGACAACTCGTTTGATCCTACACCTTGGCATAGGGACCCTATAAAATAGCTTGTCTCAGTTTTTTACTTCTCCAATCGGTGCTCTCGCTGCCCTATTGTTTGCGAATGCACGAGAATAGTGTAGTTTGAGACACTGTAAGGATGTCAAACGGTATATTTTACAAACGGTGGGTTGTGCAACCGAACTGATTATGTAGACACATCCATGTGGTGAGGTGAACACTAGAGGATGTTTCATTTTGGTGCATGACAACGTCATTGCTTTTGGGCTACCTCGTTCGGGCGTAGTCCCTTAAGAGCCCTAAGACCAAAAAATTGTTCAACTTCGAAGAATGACTATGCGCACTCCATGGCACCTAAGGACATCTCATTTTATCCAACACCCCAACATAGGGACCCTCTACAATAGCCTATCTCATTTTTTTCCTTCTCCAATCAAGTGCTCTCACCGCCTTACTATTGTTTGCAAACACCCCGAATAGTGTAGTTTGAGCTAGTGTAAGGTCATCAAATGGTATATTTTTTAAATGGTGGATCATGCTACTAAAATGACTATGCAGACATGTATGGGTGGCCAAGTGAATGCTAGAGGAGGTGTCATTTTGGTGTGCGATAACATCGTTGCTTCCGGATACCTCGTCGGGTGTAGTCCCATAAGAGCCCCGAGAGTAAAAATTGTTAAAATTTTGGGTGACTGCGTGCACTCCATGGCACCTAACGATGTCTTGTTTGATCCTAAACCTCAGCATAGGGACCCTCTATCATATCCCATCTCAGTTTTTTCCTTCTCCAATCGGTGCTCTTGCTACCCTATTGTTTGCAAACGCACCAAATAGTGTAGTTTTAGCCAATATAAGGCTGTCAAACGATATATTTTGTAAATGGTGGGTTATGGAACCTAAGGACATCTTGTTTTATCCTAAACCTTGGCGTAGGGACCCTCTATAATACCTTGTCTCAATTTTTTCCTTCTCAAATCGGTGCTCTTGCTGCCCTATTGTTTGCAAAAGCACTAAGTAGCGTAGTTTAAAACAGTGTAAGGCTGTCAAACAATATATTTTGTAAACGGTGGGTCGTGGCACTAAATTGACTATGCAGACACATCCAGGTGGCCAAGTGAACACTAGAGGATGTGTCATTTTAGTGCGCAACAATATTTTTGCTTCCGGGCTACCTCGTTCGGGTGGAGTCCCTTAAGAGCCCTGAGTCTAAAAAATCATTCAACTTCGACGGATGAATACACAAACTCGATGGCATTTAATTATGTCTCGTTCAATCCTACACCTCAATGTAGGGACCCTCTACAATATCCTACCTCAATTTTTTACTTCTCAATCGGTGCTCTTGTTGCCCTATTGTTTGTAAATATGCCGAATAGTGTGTTTTGAGACAGGTTTAAGGATGTCAAATGATAAATTTTGTAAATTTTAGGTCGTGTGGCACCGAACCGAATCAACAATAATTTACGGTACCTAGGTGAGTGCTAGAGGAAGTGTATTTTTGGTCCATGACAACGTCGTTTCCTCTAGCCTACCTCGTTCGAGTGTAGTCCCTTAAGAGCCTTGAAACCAAATAATTGTTCAACTTCGATGGGTGACTACGTGCACTCTATTGCAACTACAGATGTCTTGTTTGACACTAAACCTTATTGTAGGGACCCTCTATAATAGGTTGTCTTGGTTTTTTTTCTTCTCCAATTGGTGCTCTCACTACCCTATTGTTTGCAAATGAACCTAATAGTGTAGTTTGAGACAGGTGTAAAGGTCAGTCCATTAGTATATTTTGTAAACGGTGGGTCATGGCACCCAACCAACTACACGGAAATGTCTAGGTGTCTAGGTAAACACTAGAGGACGTGTCTTTTAAGTGCACGACAATGTCATTTCTTCTGGGATACCTCATTCAGGTGTAGTCCCTTAAGAGCCTTGAGACAAAAAAATCGTTCAACTTTGAAGGTTGACTACGTGTACTCCGTGGCACCTAAGAATGTCTCAATCGATCCTACTTATTGGTTTAGTGACCCTCTACAATAGCATGTCTCGGTTGTTTCTTTCACCAATCAGTTCTCTCGCTTCCCTATTGTTTACAAACGTGCCAAATAGTGTAGTTTAAGACATTGTAAGGATGTCAAATGGTATATTTTATAAATTGTGGGTCATGGCACGAAACCAACTACACGAAAAAGATCCATGTGGCCAGGTGAACACTAGAGGTGGAATCGTTTTGGTGCATGACAATGTCGTTGCTTCCGGGATACCTCGTTCAGGCATAGTCCCTTAAGATCCCTGAGACCAAAAAAAATTCAACTTCAACGGGTGACTACGCACACTTCGTGGCACCTAAGGACAACTCATTTGATCCTACACCTTGGCATAGGGACCCTCTACAATAGCTCTGTCTCAGCTTTTTTCCTTCTCCAAATGTCGGTGCTCGTTGTCTAATTGTTTGTAAATGCACCTAATAGTGTTGTTTGAGACAATGTAAGGCTATAAAATAGTATATTTTACAAATAGTGGGTTGTGGCACCAAACTGACTACATAGACACATTTGGGTGGCCAAGTGAATGCTAGAGGAGGTGTTTTTTTATGTGTAATAATTTCATTTCTTTTGGGAAACCTCCTTCGGGCATAGTCCCTTAATAGCCCTGAGACCAAAAATTCATTCAACTTCGACAGTGAATTCACGCACTTCGTGGCACCTAAGGACATCTCGTTCAATCCTACACCTCAGCATAGGGACCCTCTAATATAGGTTGTCTGAGTTTTTTCCTTCTCCAATCGGTGCTCTAGCTACCCTATTGTTTGCAAATGCATCGAACAGTATAGTTTTAGAAAATGTAAGGCTTTCAAATAGTATATTTTGTAAATGGTAGGTCGTTGCACCAAACCGGCTATGCACACGTGTAGGGACGGTCTTGTAAACACTTGGGGAGGCATCATTTTGGTTCTCTAAGCTCCAGGTCCTTCTGGGACTACCTCCTCTAGAGCCAAGAACCCCCTCCACAGGTACATAAATCATTGTTAATTGCTTCTCTTTTCTTGTAAAATAATGAAAGCTTCTCTTAGCTTCGAGAATTGATAATTCTTTACTAACAATGCAAAACACGTGAAGGTGGAAACTTTTCATGCACCCCTAACTCCGCATATAAAAGTTTTATTCAAAGAAATTTATGTTTCAAATCAAAACTATACTAGATATATACAAAATACACAAATTTAATAAAATATATGAACTTAAATTTATCTAACTAAAAAATTTATATATACCAAAGAAATTATATATACCAGACATGAGCATTGTAAATTCATTCCAATGAACCATCAAGATCGAATCTACTCTGAATAGTTGACATGATTGCTTCATGATTTGACTCTTGAACCTTCCAAAGAATCTTGTTATTAGGCCTTCCTCGATATTTATACAACTGAATATTTGTCGCTAGAACTAGATGCGAATATAAGAGTATTTTCATGTGTGTCTCAAAATCTTCAAACACCCAAATAGAGGAGTTTTTTAATGGATACTATCGAAGACAAGTTCTAGTAACTACCATTGACCCTATAGGGTACTCAATATCTTTGCCATCTATAACAGGAGAAGTCAAATTCTTTCTTCCCTTGATGCAACTACATAAGAAATAGTTTTTTCCTTCTTCATTGTCTTCTGTCGCAATAACTGCAAACACATGTCCTATAAAAAAAGGTTTCAACTCAAATTTAAATTGTACATATTAAAATTTCAATGGACATAACTCAATACAAAAATTGTAAATAACCATAAATACCTTGTCGCACCAAAATTAAAATTTCATCAAAGTCCTTGGATGTTGCAACTTCATCTGCAGAAACAAGTCGTAATGCTTGTGGAGGTTGATAACTAGGAAGTGGAGTTAGAGGCCTACAAATCCATCCATCCACCCATTCTTGTGAATCACACTAAGAAATGAAAAAATTGATAAAAGATGCACAAAAACATGTCAAATTTATTTTCCATGTGGCCCATGAAGTAGCATTTGAGATACAAAATGAGTGCATATCACTATACCCAGTGAGTGTCATGTAATCCTCCTATTTAGCAATTTTTTGTTCCTCTATCAACCAAAAATATCTCGCTAACCGTGGAAATTTATTAAGAACCTCGGATCATGTTGTCAATACACCATTCCACTATGCTCTTTTCATCTATCAATTTATAACCATCTTTTTACTTCAACTCTTCTCTTACAAGAGCTCTTTTCACACATGCTCTCCTTTTCCATGTCCAACCTCAGTGAAACTCCAAATATGTTGCACACCCATCTTGACGTGCATCCTGCTCATCCAATAAAACATTTTTGTATTCTCAAACTCAGACATATAATTATTTAACCATATATAATGTTGTTTGAAGTGGATGTCCCTACTTAAAAGTTTCCATAAAATAACTCAAACACCCTTGCCCAAATTTAGTAGAATGAGTATGATTATCACCGATATAAAAGTGGTACTCTCTTAATAAATTTTGATCATTCTCTATACTATCAGGAGAATGTATAAATGTTATATGCATAAAAATGGAAACTTGTACTGAGTTGTAATATTGTGATTGAACCTCCATTTGTGGTTACAATGTGTAATTCTCTGCAAAATCGACCATTGAAACAATAGTACCAATAGAAAATGTGTCTTTGCATATCTTGAACTATTCATCCAACCATCAAGCTCTATGTGTATGCCTAGCACACTCATAAACAATTTCATGCTTAAATTTTCTAATAAATTGAAAAACAAGCATATGTTCAGTAACTAGCTCACACTATTTATAAACTTTTCCATCTTTCAATTGGTAAGCAACTGATTTATATTTACCAAACTCAACTAAATTATTTCCTATTGCACCTTCAATTTTCTCAACGGATGCAACTTTCTAATTTAGGTAATCTACCACATGTACCACAACTTCCATCTAAACAATCCTGACTATAAAAAGTTGTCCAACTTATTTTTCACAAAATATCATAGGAATGAAATCCCTAGAAGATATTGGTGGAACTTGAACACCACATTCTGATAACATAGTTTCAAAATGTAAAATAGAATGAATACATAAAAATTTAGCATAATGCATAGCAAATTCAACATGTTGCCTACAACAAGTGGTGCGAGCATGGTTTATTTTCACATAGAATGGTTTTAACATTTCAAAAAAACGTTGACTAATTTAAATTTCTAGATGCTCTTGTTCAAACTAATGAAAAAATTGATTTTGAGTCATATCTAAGACATTATTTTAATGTGGTTGACGATTAATAGAACCAACTCTCCGTTGTACAACATCTCTTGTAGTAGGTGAAACTCTAGTGTTATCATGCCAAAATTGAATAACAAATTATCAAGTATTATATTTTTTTCTTACATGGTTCTCTAGCACAAAATGCCCAAAAATCGGTGTTATTGAGCGATTCAAGGATATTACATCTTTCAATTTCTTTCATTAGAGTTTTTCGATTAACTTCCAACATTCAACTTGTTTGTGTAACCAAACGTTGTTTTTATTGATTCACTTACAACCCTTGTAACAAGTATATGACACACAATATTACTATCCCTAGTGAGTCTCTTTACACCAATAGTGTAATATGCATCATGAAGGTTTTCAACAATTGTAGAGGTTTGACCATGCATATTAGATGTTGTCAATCCTAAGGTGTTTAATGTAGGTCTCATTTTATTCAATTTCATCAAACTAACCAACAACTGACATCTTTAGGAATCATTTAAAATTTCAAAATGATTATCCCAAATTTCAGTGGCTTTTCTTCTTATTTTTCGTTCAGAAAGTTTTTCACACATTGGTTTCAAAATGTTTTCATCAATTTCAATAAAATAATTAGGTTTCTTACAAAAATCCTAGGAGGTGTTTTTGTCAAATTTTGTTTGTCTACAGTTTCAACCTGAATTTCTTTATTCAAATTTTCATTGTTTCCTTCAATTTCAGCATTTGCTACATCAAAAGTATTTAATTATTCTTCAACATTAACAACAAAAACATCTTCATCACAAGTATTTAATTCAACTTCAACATTGACGATAGAAACATTACCTAGTACCTTATTTCTTACAATAGTCGGGGTTGAAGATGAACCTCTTCTTGATTCACGAAGATTCTCGCATTCATTTAGCATTTTGAAATCTATTTGCCTCTAATTCATTTGGTTTTTTTAGTTAACGAATTCCTTTTTTGACTTCATTTCTTATGTCCCATGATGTTTTACTTTCGGTGATAAGAAAAATGTGTAAAAAATGATAGAATTTCAAAGTAATTTGTATAGTAAAGTCAAACAAGATAAATCACATGGTAATTAGAACATTAGGATGCGTATAAATATGATTTATGAACCATGATCATACTTTATAAAGTACGATAGTGTTTCTTGTTTAAAAACCATGATCGCAGTTTTATCTCAGTCATCGATCCTACCCTAAGGCTCGAGAAATATTTGTTTTCCCCAACCAAAGCTGTGGAAGGTCATTATGAACTGTGAAGGGTCAAAACCTTTAAATTTTCTCTTCCACAAACTTGAACATGCTAAAAACTGAAAACATTTCACAAAAATAGTGCCATCACGTAGGCGAGACTCATTAGCTTCATTGAAATATTGATTTTAAAGTGAATAGAATAAGATAAATATCATTTTATAATATTTTACTAATAATAGGTCTTTAAGACTTTTTTTCGCACAAATTTTCATGTCTACGTTTAAGACTCGCAAATTTTGTTATGTTTATAAAAATGTGATAAAACTTATACCATCTTCAGCGTGGAGAAATTTTATACATGTTAAAAAAATTGATTTCGATATTTTTTGATATAGTTATGGCGGGAAAATGGAAAGTGCTCCATTTTCAACATATTTTTAGACCACTTTCATGGAAAAAATCATATCAAAGTGAGATAAAAATTATATCAAATTGTGTGTGTGTGTTTTGTGTAAATTCGTATCAAAGTGAGATAAATTTTTTTACCTAGGATAAATTTAAGAATATTTGGTTATTAGAACTTATAAGGGTTTCTTAGATTCAATATCTATATTATTGTTTAATAAAATTCAAAAGAAAGCAAGAGCGTATAAATTAAATCTTACAGTCCATCTCCATCGACCTATGGTAAATGTAAACTATATGCTTCTCATAATCTTGTGTTGAATACCCTAAGCTCATTTGTTTATATTTTTTCCCCTTCAAACATATGTAATCTAGATCGAGTAAAAATGTGGCACTATATATATATATACATATATCAATAGTATAAAGCGAAATCCTCGATAATAGGATAAAGAGTGTTGAATATTTTTTCATATATTGGTTGGCCTCTTCATTTTTTTGAGGACTTCCAATTCCTCGGTGATCTTGTCCATATTGGGTGTGAAATTAATGGCGTGGAGACTTAACTTGTATTCATTTTCTAATTATTCCCACATGATTGATTATCACATGTTTGGTAAGTCAAATATGGTGTTTGGTTCATACCTTGCACTGGAAGTGTCATCTAAAAAAAAAGGCTTGCAAACAACGATTGATTAGACATGATTACCTGCTTTCAAAGAGATAAGAAAAGATATGTGGAAGATATAAAATAGAAATTTTTAAACAGGGATCGATGTCGATCCTACAGATTGATTTTGATCTAAATGATCGATATTGATTGTTGATAAAATTATTTTGATCCAAATACTTTGAAACATATACTTATATCACAAAAACAACATCTAAATGTGACATGGATTATAAAAACTTAATAAGGATTACGTACCTTTGAAACTTGATGAAAATGATCGATGAGATGTGTAGGATTATTTCTCCAAAGGGAATCGATATAACCAGAGATTATTTCTAGTCGACATTCTTTCAATGCAAGAAGGTTGGGGAATCAAAAGTGAATTTTGATTGCGGGGTAGTCCTCCGAGTCAAAATTAGGCTTGAACAAATGCTTTGTTCGAATTCGAGTTTAGAAAAATCATAGTCCTTGGGAATATTCCAAGACTTGTTTATATAAGTTCGTTTTCGTTGTAATCGATCATCGTCGATATGCATAAATCATTTTCTATTACGGGATCAGTTCAACTTCTTCCCTTTTATGGATGTTTTTGTTCTCAAATGGGTTTTGGGTTGTTTTAAGTTCGTGGGAGGGTTTTTTAGGTTGTTTTAATTGTTTTAGTTTGTTTGATTTAATATAATTTTTATTGATTTTGTTTCGTTTGTGGTTGCAGGTGGTTATGGGTGTAAAATGGTAAATGTAACTTGGTAGAATAGGTAAAATAAATGTGTTAGACTATAGAGGAGTGTCCTAGAGTGTGTATGCACCTATTTGAATTAGGGTGTCCTAATTCTTGTGTCCGCACATGTTTCCTACTCTAGTATTATTTTCTTAATATTCATTTTCTTTAGAAATAGAGTTCGAAGATATTCAAAAAATATTACCAATTACCATTTTGTTAATCTTTAATCACTTATAAATAGTTATTCAATTAATTAAGATGTGAAATAATATCATTTTTCTTGAAAAGCATACTCAATCCTAATTTTCTACTATCATGTTACTTATTAGGTAAAAATATCCGAATTGAGATTTCCTTATTCAACAAGAGATTACAATTTAATTTTATGACCATGCTCCTTTTGAAATTATAACATATTTTGTTTTAGAAATAAGGGTTCGATGTTTAATTTTTACGCTAAAAACACTTCCTCTCCTCTGGCCCACCTCTATAACCTACATCTAATACCTAATTTAAACTATTAATAAATTAGATCCTTTCACCATTAATTTCTATCGGTATATTGATTTTTATTTTATCAAATTGAATTAGCTCAACATGAACTCATGTGATAGGATATTTCCTAACTAATGAACTCCCGTGTCGATTGAAACGTGGACAAACATAGACAATACAAAGAACAATTAAGAGTCAAAGAGAGAGAAATCAAGGTCAAGATGGATAAGGAAATATTGAAGATGCCAATAACAAAAAAAGGAATGGGGGATTCAGTAAGTAAACTTTTGTGGTATATTACATTCATTCGTAGGATACTAAACAATACTCCTATTTCACGTTCTAATTTTTAATATTCTATTGTAAATAACTCCTCCCAATACACCATTCCTATTATAAATACCCCTTATATTACCGATGTTACATATACATGTATTTTTGGTGACATTTTAAATACCACTTATTATTTGTATATCTTTCATGTTGAATGTGTTCTTTGAGTTTTAAAACATTTGGTTAATGTTGAGATGTATTGAGCTTTCGAATGATGAAGAAGTCAAATTTTAACCAAACATAAAAAATTGTGTTGATTCTAAGTTTCACATATTGGTGACATTTATTAAACATTAGCTTACGAAAGTCACAAATTGTTTTGAACCTTGCACAAGAATAAAAAATATCAAGAGATTCAAGATATGTTGAACACTAATTTTGGACTATGTGTCCATGATCAATGTGTCAAGCATACTAGAGTTTATTAACATTTTACACACCAATACAAAGATCAAAACCTCGTAGAGTATAATACATCAATATTTGAAAAGTGTCCGCAATTGGTCTTCGACAGTGTTTGACCCTTGTATGAGGATCAAAATTTCAAGGCTATGTGGTGCATGGTTTCACTAATCAATGACAGGTGATGTCCATTGGCATAATGGAGAACCAAAGAGTTTGTAGTGGAGACCAAGTTTTAAAATTTTTAAAGACACAACTACACCAATTAATGCCCCTTCACCGGTTATTACATGCCATTAGGCTACAAGATTTACATTAATAAAAGCCTCTTTATGAACATACATGATAGGATAATTTGTAGAATGTGAAGCCCCCATGGAAAAAGACGAGTTGAAATTCAAATAATATAAGAAACATACGAAACATGAGCCTATTTTTTACCCATAATAAATAAACTAGCACGAAAATAATTGTTTCTAGTGTCATAACAAAATTAGGTGTCTACAATATCATTATCACTATTGAAAATTTGACCACTTTGTAGAGGTTATATTAAAATCTACAAAAATAATGGCATGGAAAAGACCTTTTAAGATCCATAATTTTGGGTGGCTTGCTTAAATTTTCCATATTAACTTATAGTGTAAATTACCACGTGTTAGTTTATAGTAGTACTTTTAATATGTGGGATGCACCTTCAAATATGAAATATACATATACCTTACTTATGCATATTTTTTTATGAGTACTGCACTCATTTGGGCACTATATTACATAGATTATTGGCATCTCTGCTGATGCTTCGGAGGAAGCATGTAGTGGAATTAAAAATAAAATTAAGTGTACAATTAAATTAGTGATCACCTTAAGCTCGCTATGATTCATGAGGAAAATCCGTCATTGAAATACTTACAACAACACCAATACTTCCTAATATTTATAAAAAAACACACTACTTCCCCACAACTAAAATTCATAAGAACTAATCTTCTCTAATTTGAGTTTTCATAAACGTTTCTACAACATGGTCAAGTAAAATGCACAAATGATCGTTGAAGACAATACCTTTGATTTTGTAATTATTGTTTTCATAAATGAAATTGCTTATTTGTGGTGTAATGTTTTGTTAGGCCGATAGGCTTATATAGCTTTAATCAATCATTTTTGACACGTGTCTTGCAGCTCCTTTCCATAAATCACTTGACAAATGTCATAAAAACATAAATTGTTAATTAATGAATGAATACTTATAAAAAATAAAAATAAAGAATAAAAAATAAAAAATTAATGAATCTACGTAATTTCCATTACTGACGGACAAATTTTCTTTGAATTGTTCAATCGCTTTCTTGTTCTTTGTTTATGTTTACTTTTATTTTATTTCACTTGGCATTTCTGTAAGTGATTCGAAAAAGAAAACCACTGACAATACCAGATATAAACAAAATTTGTCTTTCATTACAAAAAATTTAGAGTAAGCGGTATAATGAAAGTGCCTACATGGATGCTTTTGTGTGGTGAAAAATGATTACAACCATTGGGAGATGTATTCCATTGGTTTTAGTACAAACCCCACGATTAACAGGCCAATATGAAATAGATTCTTTGACCGTAATGATCGATTCCAACAGGCATAAAAGCAATAATTACAAATCTGTATATTTTAGTGTGAAATGAATGTATAAGGTTTTAATATGGATAATGTGCAGGTGACGAAGAGGGAAGATACTGCAGAAAGTGTATGAAAACATAATACTTGGAGCTCATAGGAAGATTTAATTATAAACGTGTCCTTCTTCACTCCATCAGGTGCGGCTTCGTGTTTTCTCATATCAATGTATCTTTTATATTACTATTAATAGTGCATCATTACAACAATGTTAATAGCCATATCAATTGGGGTTGTTCCATGATTCTGATTTTTAAGGATGATTATAATTTTTCCATATATAATTGATCGTTATTTTTGCATATTTTAAGTCTTTTTATTATACATTCCGTAGTATAGTTACCTCCTTAATTATGAATAAATATCCTTTCATTTTTCTGAGTTGAGTTAAGTTTATTTTCAAATAATATTAGTTATTAAATTTAGGGAAAAAAAAACACATTGTTGATTGGTTAAATTCTCTTTATTTTGCATGATAATGAATGTAGTATTAAATTGGAAACGCTTTACAAAATTAAATTTAAAAGTATTGATATTTAATAATATAAACTCTTTAAATAATTAGGATTCCGTTAGATAACTACTCCATGACATGCTGCAGATTTTGAAAACCGTAAATTTTTTTAAGTGATATATATATATATTCATCAATGGGTAATAGTGGACTTGTATAAGAATGCACTGAGGGGAAAGATACCTTCAATCTGGCCTAATAATATAACAGTACTTCTGCTCAATGACAATTTGTTGACTGGAAATATTTCTCCAAGTTTGGGATTTTTTTCTCATCTTCAAATGCTAAATCTAGCCAATAACAGTTTAACAGGGACCATCCTCCAAATAATACTACACTCACTAGAAGTTCCTTCTTGTTGTGAGTAATATAGATTAACGTGCCTGCTTTAATATTCTGAACATAACATTTTGCTTATTTATTTTTGCTCTTCAATTTTCAAGAAAGGTGGATAGAGAGAATCTTTATAATATATTTAAAAAATGATTTGCTCAATTTTATAGGACAGAAAAAATGTCTAGAACCCTCTTATTAATGTTCCCTTAATATATATTGCATGGTTTCTCCTGTGCATATTGTTACTCCCGATATTCTCTCTCAAACTTTCATTTTTATATATTTATTTCATGTCATCCATATTGTTTCGCAGATTTTTGAAATAGTTATTTGGATTTTATTTTTAAGCTTCAAACACGTGAAAATGAAGTTCATAAGTGAAATTATAAAAAATGTTAGTTATAATATTATAATAAAGAATTTTTAAAATTAGTTATGAATGTTTGGTAAGGATCGTTATTTTAGTGTAAATTATACTCATTTTTTAAATCTTTAACGCAATTTCATTGGAAATATTTTATCCTTTTTTCATCAATCTTTGCATTTGTCGAAAATATGTAACTTTGACGGAACTCACTGAAAAGAAGAAATATTTTGTAAATTTGTTGAAATGAAGTTCATAAGTGAAATTATAACACGTTTTAATTAAAATTTGAACACATTTTTAGAGAAAACAAGTAATAAATTGTACGTGATTTTTATTAATGTTTTCGACCTTAAATGTAGTTTATTGAATAATAGGTTGTGAGTATTTTAAAAGAATAAAATACTAGAATAAAATAATAGAATTAATAAGATATTAAAATAAATTTTAAAATATTAAAATAAAAATTAAATAAATACAACATATTATTGAAAATCTCAAAATAATATATAACATATTAAAAAATAGTTGAACCGTTTTGCAGTTTGTAGGGTTTAGTGACATATCTGACCATGGGAGGGGGCCAAATCCTATGTAGGTTTCGTCTTTTCTTAGTTAAATTCATCTGCACGTAGACTTGAAGCTAGAAGATTACGAAGGAGAAAGATAGCCATAGTGACAAGTCCCTCTATCATTTCCATGTTTGCATTAGCAGCCAATCAGCCCCAACGTAGTGGCGCTAAATTTGGGAATTTAGGTTTCCTTTCTATCTTCCATACTACACAGAGATCGAGTTTGTTGAAAATAAATGAATAAATCTAATATGAGGCTACTCCCAAATTAATTATAAACACATGTGAAGAGATTTATAAGTTTTAAGAATTGTGGTTAACAAATATATAGATTTTAATATTAGTTGAAATTAAAAATATGAGTGGACGGTGTAGATATTGGTATTGAGTAAAAAGTTGAAAGTTATGAAGATTGTGAAATGGGTGGTTTAAAAAAGAAAGAACTATTAATGTTAAACTTTGGCAAATAAAAAAATATTTGTTTGCAATAATATATTATCGATTAATGGTGTTTGGAAATTATTTGTGATGTAGATTGTTATAAGGTAAAAATAAAGGTGTCTATTATCTATAATTAGATTTTAGACATGTTTGATGTATTACTTAATTTTAGATGGTGTGAACAATTCGTAATGTTAATTTTAATATTTATTAAAATTTTATGATGTGGATAATTCATGTGGTTAATTGTAATTTGCAACAATAAATGATGAAAATATTAAATCACTTAAATTTTAAAATGTGTTTTTTCCCACGTTGTACAACACTTATAAGATAATTTTTAAATTGAAAATATGTTATGAATATTTCACAGAATCATTAAAAGGGCACATTTATGGTAGTGGTTTTATTTCATGGACAAATATATCACTTTTTAGTTTATCTTTCAAATATATTATTTTTTATTTATTTAATATAAGTAATAAACTATTTAATAAGTTTGAAGATGGTGTAAATTGTTGTAATTTTATAAATGATACAATAATTTGAACATATGATGTATTTATTAATTATCGTATGATAAAATGCTAGCTATGTATTTTTTTCATTAAAATTGGATAAAAATGCACTTAGTGGTCAATTTGTTGACTCTCTCCTTATAAATCAATTTTTGGGTTGTTGCAACTTTTGTTGGCAGAATGAAGACACAGAGTCAATCTAACATTCCCATTCTTCTTGAGACTCCCACATGGATGGTATGCATCAGAGACATTCAGTGCAAGGAAGAATTTTGTAGAAAACAATTTTTGTTCATGTTCTTCATCATATAAGACCAAATTTGGGTCGCGACGAGATAAAGAAGAGCTCTATAAAAGGTTTAAAGTTCATGATATGAGGACTATTTTCCTTTCTTCATTTAGGACAAAGAAAAAACGTTCTAGAGGATTCTGCCTTACCTACGACACTGTGGAGGATGCAATCAGATTTGAACCCGAAGTAAACCGATGAAGAATTGAATTGAAGTCCCGAATCTGAGAGCTAAAAGGATTGCTCAAATAGGGCTAAAAAAATAAGGGGTGTTAAGAAATTTTGGGATTCAAAATTAATATATGGCAGTTGAATTTGTTTTGATGAAAACTTTAGTATTTTATTTTTTAAAACAGGTTTTACGGGATGACATTATATTTATTTTCTTATACAAACAATGCAAAATGATTTCAATATTGTTGACACAGTAAAATTTGAAACTATTAATGCTATGTTTAGATGTCCTTTCTTGTATCCAAAACACTTGAAAGTTTTAATGCTAGTGGAGTTGAAAAATAGTCATGTTCTATTTAGATGTCTTTTCTTTTTTAGTAGTTTGTATTCTTCTACAATCCTAGAAAACTTTAGTATAAGTTTATCTATAGATAACTTGGTTCTCGTGGAAAACATTGTTGTGGAATTGATTTTTTGCAATCATGGATATTTTTATTGTCAGTTTAGCTATATTTGTAAATATTTAATTATATTTAAATGATAATATGATGAATAGTAAGTGTAATGATTATCTCGTTTTGACTTCATACATTATATTATCATAATGAATATGCCATAGAAATTAGTTCAACAACTTAATCACTCATAGGATATTTTGAACCATAAACACCACCTTAAATAATAGTGGATCTGTGTGAGAAATGATGAAGGATAAAGAATATTATAAGCTAATTTCCCCAAATACTTGATAAAAACCTTAACCTATTGAAGATGACGATGACGATTGACAATGATGAAAACAACGATGATGATGATGATGATAAGAATGAAACATTGATGACAATTGTGACGATGATAACAATGAAAATGAAGATGACAAGGTGATGATGAGGAAAATGGTGACGATGATGACAATGATGATGATGATGATGACCATGTAAACCATTAATAATGATGAGGATAATGATGATCATGATTATTGAGGATTATAATTAATGATGATGACAATGATGTTAATGATGATGAGGACAACACTATATATGATGATGATGATGAAACATTAACACCGAACACAACTCTAAAAGTGATGAAGACATTGCTAAGGAGAAATGCACCACCATGAAAACAACCATTGATAGTGTTGATGGTGGTGGTGGTGGTTCAGGTGTTTGTTTTGAGGATGCTGGTGATTATAAAGATGAGGATAATGATGATCATTTTTATTGGCGATGATTGTTAACGATGATGTTAATGATGTTGATGATGATAATAGAGATGGTGATGATTGCCATGATGGCAATGACAATGAGGATGATGATAACGAGGATGCCAATCATAATGATGATGAGGGAAATAATTTATAAGATGAGGATGATGCTAAAAATGATAAAAATGATGCTGATAAAGATGATGATCATAACTAAGACTAAAAAACCATGAAAATGATGAGAATGACAATGAAGATAACATTGTGGTGTTGGTGGTGGTGCTTGTGGTGAGGGTGGTGATAATAATGATGATAAAAATGATGATCATGATTATCGACGATGATAATTAATAATTATGAAAATGATGTTAATGATGATGAAGACGAAAATATAGATGATGATGATGATGATGATCACAATGATTATGATGATGACAAGGATGATGATTTATATGATGATGATGTTGATGATTATAACAATGATGATGATGGGGATGGTGATTATGATTATTATAATGATGATGATAACAACTACAACCAAAATGACCATGAAAATTATCACGAGGATAACGATGATTGACAATGAAAAACATGATGATCACTATGATTACGAAGATGAAGATGACGATGACGATGATTATCATGAAAATGAACACCAATGAACTACATGGATGGGGATCCTTATCGTTAATAATATGAGTCTTAAGTAACCAAATTGGTAGGTTTGCATCGAGTTCATTCATGTGTGAACTAGAATGACCATGACCAATAAGATGGTGATCATGATGATGATGATGCTAACTATGATAATTATTATATTAATCATGACAATGATCTGCAATGAATATGATGACGATGAAAATAAAAATGATGTTGAAGACGACATGGTGATTATGATGAATAGGATGAGGATAACAATGAAGATGATGCCAATTAAGATAACAATAACCATGATGATAAGGATGACATTGATGGTGATGATATTACCATTACTTGTTAAAAAAATTATAATGGTGATATGGTAAGAATAATAATTTCGATAATTATAATAACAACATTGATATTAATACCAATAATAGTAATTAATAATGATATATTATTATGATGATAATGATAATGATGATGACAATGATAACTGATGGTGGTGATGATAATGATGACAACAATGCTCAATGATGGTGGTGATGATAATGACAATGACAATGATCGATGATGGTGGTGTTGATAATGATGATGAAAATGATCGACAATGGTGGTGATGAAAATAATGACGAAAATTATCGATGATGGTGGTGATGATCATGACGATGAAAATGATCAATGATGGTGGTGGTGGTGATGAGGATGATGAAAATAATGGTAAAAATATTGATGGGGATGAGAATGATGATGTCGATGATAGAGATGATGATGAGAATAATAATATATTATTATGATGATAATAATAATGATGATGAAAAAGATCAACGATGGTGGTGATGGTAATGACGATGACAATGATGTTAATGATGATGATAATGATTATGAAGACAACGATGATGATGATGATGATGATGACGACGATGAAAATAATAGTAAAAATAATGATGGGAATGAGAATGATGATTTTGATAATGATGACAGGGGATGGAAAAAATGATTATAATAATAATGATGAAAATAATCAACAATGGTGGTGGTAATGGTAATGATAAAAATATTAGTGATGATAATGATGACAACAATGATCGATGATGGTGGTGATGATAATGAAAATGACAATGATTGACGATGGTGGTGATGATAATGAAAATGATAATAATCGATGATGGTGGTTATGATCATTACGAAGACAATGATCAATGATGGTGCTGATGATAATGATGATGACAATGATTACGAATAAAATGATGATGACGATGATGTTGATGATGATATTGATGAAAATATCGTTAAAGAATTGATGGTGATGACAATGAAAGTGACAATGATCAACGAAGGTGGTGATGATCATGATGATGACAATGATCAACGATGGTGGTGATGATGATAATGATTACGAAGACAACGATGTTGATGATGAGGACTATGAAAATAATATAAAAAATATTGATGGGAATGAGAATGATGATGTTGATGATGAAAATTTGATAGAGATGATGATGAGAATAATAATATATTATTATGATGATAATGATAATGATGATGACAATGATCAATGATGGTGGTGATGGTAATGGCAATGACAATGATCAATGATGGTGGTGATGATAATGACAATGACAATGATCGACGATGGTGGTGATGATAATGAAGATGACAATGATCGACAATGATAAAAATGGTGGTGATGATAATGACAAAGAAAATGATCAATGATGGTGGTGATGATAATGATGATGACATTGATTATAAAGATAACGATGATGATGATGAGGAGGAGGATGATGAAAATAATGGTAATAAAATCTTATGGGGATGAGAATGATGATGTTCATGATGATGATTTGATGGAGATGATGATAAGGATGATGATAATGAAGATGAAAATGATCGATGATGATAATGATTATAATGACGATGACAATGATCAATGTTGGTGGTGATGATAACGATGATGAAAATGATTACAAAGAAAATGATGATGATGATTAAAATGATGGTAAAAATACTGATTGGGATGAGAATGATGATGTTCATGATGAAAATTTGATGGACATGATGATGAGGATGAAAATGACGATGATTGATGATTATAAAGACAACAATGATGATGATAATGATGATGAAAATGATAAATGATGGTGGTAATGATAATGACGATGATAATGATCAATGATGGTAGTGATGATAATGATGATGAAAATGATCAATGATGGTGGTGATGATGATGACAAGGACAATTGATCCATGATGGTTGTCATGGTCATGATGAGGACAATGATAAATGATGGTGGTGATGATAATGACTATAAAAATGATGAATTATGGTGCTCATGATAATGAAAATGACAATTGTTAACGATGGTGGTGATGATAATAACGATGATAATGATCCACAATAGTTATGATGATCATGACAATGAAAATGATCAAGGATGGTGGTGCTGATAATGATGATGACAGTGATTACAAAGATAATTATGATGATGATGATGATGATGTTGATGAGGATGATGAAACTAATGGTAAAAAAATTAATACGTAGATGAGAATGATGATGTTAATAATGATGATGGGAATAACAAAAATGATGATGAAAATAATCAATGATGGTGGTGATGATAATGACGATGAAAATTATCAATGATGGTTGTGATGATAATGATTGACAATGGTGGTGATGATAATGATGATGACAATGATCGACAATGGTGGTGATGATAATGACAATGAAAATGATCGATGATGGTGGTGATGATCATGACAACGATAATGATCAACAATGGTGGTGATGATAATGATTACTTAGACAACGATGATGAAGATGATGTTCATGATGAGGAAGATGAAAATAAAGGTAAAAACATTGATGGGGATAAGAATAATGATGTTCATGATGAAAATTTGATGGAGATGATGATGATAAGGATGATGACGATGAGAATGATGATGATTGATTATTATGAAGACAACATTGATGATGATAATGACGATGATAATGATCAAAATAACAGTTAAAACATTGATGGGATGAGAATGATGATGTTGATGATGAATATTTGATGGAAATGATGATGATGATGATGAAAATGACGATGATTGATTATTATGAAGACAATAATGATGATGACAATGATCAACGATTTTGGTGATGATATTGACGAAGACAATGATCAATGATGATGGTGATGATAATGATGATGACAATGATCAACAATGGTGGTGATGATAATGACATTCATAGTAAATTTTATTTTATGTGTGAAGTTGTCATAATAATATTAATATTAGCAATAACATTAATATTATTACTATTATTCATGATATTAATATTCATAATATAAATATTTGTACTAAGAATATTAAAACGAATAATATCAATACTAATTTTAAAATATTAATTTTATCATACTAAATTTCAGATTTGAACATTGAATCACGGACCATCGATCCCAAGTGCTTGACCCTAAACACATTTTGTTAATGTTAATAGTACATACTTAAATTTAAACCATAAACACTAACCTTAAATAATAGTGGATAAGTGTGAGTAACGATGACAATTAAAGCATATTATAAACCAAATTCCCCTAATACTGAATGAAAAACCTAAACCGATTGACAATGACAATGACAATGATATTTGACGATGATGAAAACGATGACGAATATCATGATGACAAAAATGAAACAATGATGATATTGACAACAATGAAAACGGCGATGATAAGGATGATGATGAAAATGAAGACAATGATGACAATGATGATGACGACGACCATGAAAACCATGCAAATGATGATGGTGACAATGATGATGCCATTGATGATGTCAATAATGAAGAAAATGTGGATGAAAATGATGATGAAAATGGAAAAAACATGATGATAACGATGACACTGATGATGATAATATGATAATTTAGTTTTTGATAATTTCTAATTTTTAATTTTATTAATATTTAACTTTTTAAATAATTTTAATTTTTTATTCTTGTCAATTTTTTTATTTTTAATAATTTGTAATATTCTATTTTTTTAATTTATAATTTTTATTAATTTCAATTTTTCCTTTTTTTATTAATTTCAATTTTTATTTTATTATTTTACATAATGTTTATAAATAATTTTTAATTAATTTTTAAGTTCTATTAACTTAAATTTGTAAATTTAATATTTTATTTTCTAATTAATTTTAATATGTAAATTTAATTTTTATTCATTTTATAGTTTTTAATTAATTTTTTTATTTTTCTCCATTTTTAATTTTAATTAATTATTTTGTTGATTTTAATTTTTGTTGATTTATTTTTTTAATTTTTTAATGATTTAATTAATTTTTAAAAATATTTATTAATATTTAATTTTCATTAAAGACACTATTTTTTTATTAATATTCATTAATCTAAATTCTTATTATTATTTTCATTATTTTATAACTTCTAATTTTTAGTAATTATAATTTTAAATTTTTAATATTTATTATAGAATAATTTTAATTATGAATTTAAATTTTCAATTTTTTTATCTTTTATTAATTTAATCATTATTTTATTTATTATTTTTAATATATATATTTTCTTAGATTTAATGTTTATTAATTTTAAATCATTAACTTTCATCGCTTTTTAATTATGAAAAGGCCTATCGGCTGTTAATATCACCTTTGGTGATATTGCTAGTTACGCCAAAGGCGTTCCCCTATGGTAGAGGACCTCCGGACGTTTCTACAACTGTCCTAAATTTGACAGCCTTTTAGACGTTTTTCAAACGGGATTAAATTTGACAGCTGTTTGCATGTCGTTTTTACTTTGCATGCAATTTTTGACTTTCTATTTTTAAGATCCTATTTTTAGCTGATGTTTTTTAGATTCCGCCCTTTTTATAAATAAAGAGTTTGTATTTGTTATCTCATCAAATAAGCAGTTCGTTTTTGCGAAAGAGGGATCCGAGGGAGTCGACAGACAACGTTTGGTATGTAAATTTGCAAAAATATTTATTTTCTGTCGGTTATGCATTTGGTGTGTTCTTGTTCTATATTATTTATAATTCTTCCCTCTGTGATCTTATAATCCTGCTTTGGAAAATATTTCCAGGTTGAGAAGCTTCCACAAAGTAATATTAGACGCATGTCCACTTTGGCTATGCAATAATTATCGGAGTTGCATGTCCACCTTTTACATTTTATAGTAAAGGGTAAGTGCTTCTTCACGAAACCATTGTAGGAATATCCTCGATAATATGTTCCATATGAAGCTATGTTTTTGAGATATATTGGAAAAATTTTCCCGTGCATAAACCAAGATGCCACATAGATGGCTAAGTGTGGCTTCTAAGAAGACATGCTTGTCGTACAGTCAACAAAGAAGAGGTGGGTGTGAAGTTTCCTTGGGCTTCCTTATTAGATTTAGACGCCAGAAAGCTTTTCTGGCTAACTGTTCTCTCTGCATCAAGGTAATTGTTGTCCAACATACTCAGACTAACAGATGTTGATCTAACATCATGATAACCAGATACGCTAGGTTCTAACCGTCTCTCAAAGTCATTGAACTATTCCATTTCACTTTCCCAAGCTTTTCGAACATTATAACGAGCATTTACAAGATCAATATGTGTACCTCTGATATTCTCTGCAGAGTGTCCCTTAACTGACGTAGCCAGACTTGGATATGCAACTGTGTTTTCCAAATCTCTTTCTGCATGATGAACATGTTTTACACTTCTCCCATTGCTTCCTTGAAGAGAATTTTTAAATGGACCTGCACCCTTCATAGAGAATGCTGGTATTGAATCAAAACTTCTTCCAATTGAATCCTTTTCATTCAAACCCAAGTACAGGGTATCCACATGGCCTTCCAGAACATCATCATCGGGATAACCTCCCAAACTATAAGACAGATTGTTTCTAAGATGCCCCACACCTAGCTCATTGCAGCTGTAGACATTCCTCCCTTCCTCACCACAGACATCCACCTTATGATTAAGCCATTCTTCGTTGAATTTGTTTAAATCTTTCAAATGCCCCCTTTTCAATTTGCTTAGATCTTTCAACACATGATCCCTAACACTCATATAGCGACCACTTGTTGTGGAGGATCCTCCGTCAACATCCTCAAATTCCAAGTTCTCAGATAAATTTCTTAATCCATAAGCATTCTGCCCAAGTTTAGATGTTGTTGAAGCAGATAGCTTTCTTAGGCTATCATTTCCACATAAAATTTCTCTTCGAGTTTGTCCCACTAAGCCTCTTTCCTCAAGAGAAGCTTTGTCACATATGCCGTCAGGCAAGCTTTCTTGTTCACAAAACCTAGAAGCATGCAAAGTCGCCCTTGAAACAGAGGGCAGTGGGACAACTTTAGTGATGGGAAAAGTACCCCTTGAAACAGAGGGTAGGTTCATGAGGAATAATTGAGCCAACTTAGATACCTGAAACCAGTATATGTGCATAAATTGTCCGTAAAAAGATTCGAAGTTGTAAATAAAATCAAGATCATTTTACAAACTCGTTCAAAACAAACATCCGAAATTACCAGGGATTAGGTGATGCATAATTATTACCTGTTCTGCATTTAATGCCCAATCAAATTTTCTCATAGAGTAGTAGTTTTCTATAATAGCTTCCTTGAATTGCTTCTCTGTAAGTGGGTCACACAGTTTGTACAATGCAATGTAAACACCCAACCGTATATGTTATTTGTTTTAGAGGGATAGTTATTTTTTTTTAAATGTTCTATCTCTACATTTCTTACTTGTTACAAATTCATGCATATACATTTACCAATTTTATATCTTGAGTGGTAGTGTTATGTAGTGAATATGACATTGGCAGTGTAGATATATTTAGTTTTATTAACTTCTTTTTCACTTTTTTGTAGGTTATTTTTGATTCTCATTCTCCCGTGGTAAAGAAGAGCGTCATCTCTAAACAAACTTGAGGTGGGTTTTAATATTGATTCAAGTGCTTATTCATTTGTTTCGTTTATTGCATGCTATGGTTTAAAAAATTATTGTAGAGAGCTTTCATGTTATATTCTTTTGATTGTTACATTTATATTTAGACTCCAATCCTTTTTCCAAAGTGACATGTGGGGGCACGTGCCTTCGTCAATGACAGGATTCGTTATGTGCTGAGGGGTTCGTTCCCCAATGAGGCCATTTCGAAGTGTCCCAAGTTGGATGTTAGACTGATCAGCGACAAGGCTTTTAAAGCTACCCGTCATACCTAAGAACATCTTGGTGGACTAACATACTTATTTTCCCTCTCCAGTTTAATATGATGCAGACTAGAAACACAATTCCCCTCCCCATAATGGGATTGACATTAACTACGCCTCACTTGCAGAGGGAGGAAAATTTTAAGCGTATTCAATGTGTTGTTAATGTTTTTCATTATAGGCAACCGAAACCACCTAAAACAATGATAGCTGAAATGATCAGAGATTGCCTCCACCTGATGCCAACATCCCCAATTTTTCTCTCCAAAATCCGAACAATTGGAGATCATTCATGAGGCTTTTGCTTGATTTATGATTCTAATGAAGA
This sequence comes from Taxus wallichiana var. yunnanensis, assembly GCA_018340775.1. NCBI lineage: Eukaryota > Viridiplantae > Streptophyta > Pinopsida > Cupressales > Taxaceae > Taxus > Taxus wallichiana. The sequence goes on from CM031239.1 coordinate 911,405,029, forward strand.
TGCACTGAAATATGAACCACCCCACAAATTGAGGAGAATGGGAATTCCAATTGAGGCATCTCGCAATCGGAAAAACTACAAGAAACGTAAAAAGAAAATTACACAAGCAAAAAGCAAGAAATTTGATTTTAAAAAATAGCTTGTAGTGGTTAGTTTATAAATGTTTGTTTATAAGTATTTGTAATGCCCCGCTGGACATTGGAGCTTTTTTGTTCTACCTGCCACCTTGACCGACTGTACTGGCTGCCGCATTTTCCTGTCTGTCCTTGCGTGAGGAATGGATGGAGACCCGTTTTCTTTGCCATAATCTATTTTTTTGATTCTCCTTCAATGCGTGCAGGTGGGTGGTGGGCGCGTTTCCTTCTTGGACGTTTTTTCTCTTCCCTGTCACCTCATTTTGACCTTCTCCTCCTTGGCGTGTTCTGAACAGTGGATGCATTAATGGTGAAATGAAGGTCTGTCACCCTGGTGTTGCGTGAGAGGGTTTGGATCCTCAAAATCGTGCTGTGCAGGCAGTATCCGAGGAGCGTTGAACTGAAATCCTCCTAGGAAAGTGCCGTGAGGAAGATTTAGCTGTATGCAGCAGCTACAGGGTCGGAGGTAAACTTATCTCAGAAAACCAGCGGCCTCCAGAGAGAGCTGAGTGCGACAGCTGCTACAGGGTGAGCTCAAGGAATTGTTGGTGTTGATCTAGGTGTTCTAGTTGCACGTGACCAGCCATGATCAGTTGTTACAAGATCTTACAGCTGTAGCAGAAAAATGAGATAAAGTTTTAGTCGACCTGTCTTGCCTTTTCATTTTGGAAACTCACTTCTGTCCAGGTGGCGGATCTAACATGGAAGAAGCTCAATCAAATCGTGAGGCAAGTTTTGCTAGTGAGGCTGAGATTTGCATTCACTACTGTCTCTTTTGCTGACCGGAAGTTTTCCAGCGCCTAGCCATGAGTTAGATATGGTGGTTTTAGATGAAGCCGCAAGCTAGTGTAACAGGCGTGTTACCTCCACGTTTTTGGGTGCTGCGAAGGGTGTTCATGTTCGAGAATCCATAGCATAGCCTAGCAACAACTCTTACCCTGGCAGCAGGCATGTTACAGAAAATAGAAGCCCTTTTGAGTGCCTCCAACAAGCAGGTCATCCAACTATGTTGTTTTCTGTTCAGTTTAGAATGCATCCTCAATTCGGGATTTCTCCTTCAAGATATTTTCATCAAAATCGATTAAGTGACAGTGTGAGTGTTACCAGGAGACCCGATGAAATTTATTACAGAGATCCTCTACTGAGACCTTACTGTTTTGCGATGTAGCTCATGGGAGAGGGTCTCTTGGAGGTGGATCTGTTTCAGATCAGAATATTCATGAAGCACGTTTGCTTTGCCATAGTAATGGCGCATGCTTTTTGTGTTGGTGACAGATCACACCTGGGGCACAGGAGATCTATGCAATGTTGGAGAAAATGTCTTGGGAGATGAAGGTAGCAGGATATTTTCTCAGACCCAGAGCAAACGAACTTTGAAGTGCTTCCTGGGAGTTTGAATAAATTTGTTGGTAACCATAATGTAAGTTATCTCCATGTCGTGAGTTGCTATAACGATTGTTTTTATGCAAAAAGGAAACTCAAGACAGCTTTTAGGGTTTTGAGTAATCTTTCAAGCTGCACTGAATTTTTGAAATCACAAAAGGAACTAAACTTTCGAAGTTCAGTGGAAAGGATGTTAAATACGTTTCTCAGTGGTTGAGCAAGCAGTATGAGTTGTTTTTTTTTATGTGCAGAGTTTATGTTTTGAGGTTTTCAACAAATTGGTTAATCAAACCAGAATGGAACTGTTGAGTAAGGCCACTCTTCCATCATTATGCATAATCAAACATGAAGGGGGTCCTCGATGTGCTCAAAGCCTTTCAAAACACAAAAAAAAAAGAACCAGTAGCAGAAGTCTGTATCAGCTTTTCAAGAAAATAGGTAAAAGTTGAGTCTATAACAGCTTAAGGAAGACGTTAAAGCTCTGGAATCTTGCAGAATGGCAACATTATCTTCTTGAAGTTCGAATCACAGTCGGGTAGACGCTAAAGACAGGTATATCTCAATAATGGGAAGCAAATGTTGTTCACGCTTCTAAATTCAAACTTGGGTCATTGTTAGAGAAGCTGATGAGTCTCTATTGAGCTCTAATCCCTCAAAATGCTCCTAGCTCGATGAAGAAGTGCAAAAGACAGTTCTTGTCTTTTGACATTCCTGTCTCTTGAACTTGCTAGGAAAGGTGAACTGACCTTCTTGAGTTTTCAAGATTGAAAGGTCAACTTAGGAAGTTGAAGGGGTGGCTCGAGGTTCTTTTGAAGAGTGAGTTAGTGTTGTGTGGAATCATGAATAAATAGATAAGAAAGGTGTTTGAGAATTGGACTGAGAATTATAGAAAATACAAGAGTTGAGAGTGAATGTTTGCACCGAGAGTTTGATGTTGTCCTCAAACCTGATGGAGGAAAAGGTTAATTATCATTACGGTAAATGCCTTTCAGAGCCAGGAGCATGTGGTAATCATTATGTCTTGTGTCCGAGCTTCAAATCATGGGGTTGGCTTTGTAGCTGTTTTTCACCGCGTGAATGTGGCGATAGCTCGAGCTCACAAAGCACTTTGGGTTAAAGGCAAGCAACGGCATTGAAACAATCATATGCATATGGAGATGGCGTTTTAAACCAGGCATGTTAAATCTACTCCTTGTAATAGTTTTCTACCTTCTTTCAGTATCTTGAAATGAATTTTCTTTCCTACTGAATAGCGCCTAGACAAATGTTTTCGTGGTTGTTTATATCACTGCCTGATTGTGTTGGTTGTTCCTTTAAATCTCGATCCAATTTTGCTAGTTTTGCTTGGAATGTCCTTTCCTCCCTTATAGCTTACTCTATTTCATATTTTTCTAAATGGGTTTCTGCAAATTTTGAGTGATGCAATCTAGTTCGTAGGGAAGGAAACATTATTGAGTTTTGTTTGCTTATATGACTCTCTTTTAAAAGAATTCTGTGATGGTAGTTATAATTGAAGGTTACTAAATGGAAGGTTAAGCCTTCATATCTCTGTTTGGTTGAATAAATACGTATTTCCTATTTAGGGCCCTCCTGTTTTGCTAAAAGGTACATTAATAGTGACGTTGTGTTCTAAAACTTGTTTAAGCCTGTGGGCATTCCTTACTTTTTGTTTGATTAGAAAATGGCATTTGGGTTTTGCTTTAGAACTGTACATGGTTGACTGTTGTACCTAGTCTAGAGGAGGGATAACCTGGCATCTATTTTGGCCTCTACGTGTTGAGAGAATTACTATACCTACTTCTTGATGTAAACTCTTGTTTGATTAAAGCAAGGGGAAACATTGTAAGTTTAATTGAATGAAATCTCTACCATTTTTTATTAAGGGTCGCAAGCAAGCTATTACTAGCTGGACTGAAACAAAAGTTGTAGGTGAACCCATGGTATTGGACTCGCGAACTCGTTTCCTGTTAGATGACAACTGATTTCAATGATATTATCATAGGTGGCTGTTATATTTATCTGTTTGATATTTGCTAGACTTTTCCTCGATAAGCCCACATGGATCGGGTAAAATTTCCATCTTCTATACCTTTGGCAAGGAGTTCATAGAACTTCTAGGCCTGACTGCACTGCGTAACCTTCCTGATGGATATGTGCGTTGGTTCTTGTTTTGTGCTTGTACTCGTGGTAAGGTCTTTTGAGTCTGGGGCATCGTTGGTGTTTTACCCTCTGCGTATCGAATCCCTTTGTTTTCGAACTCGAATACCTTATACTTCAAACTTGGTTACTAAAAGGTCCCATTTTGTGGCCTTGTTAAGGAAATCAAATTTTATTTTAATGTTTATTGACATTGTCTGAATTATATAAAAATTACTAACGACTTTTGGGTTTAGTCTTCCCTTATATTATGTAGAGAAGTTGACGATTAGGATAGGGTTTGTTGGTAGAATAATGGCCCTTTCTGTGTCTCTTTTGTACGCTTTTGGAAAAGTGGATTTGTTTTGGTTAACTAGTGCTACGTTTAAGAAATCCTATAAGGAGGTAGTGGTAAACTCCTTGGTTAAAACCGAAACTATTGTTGTGTTCTTTTAAGGGCGTCGAACCCATATTACTATGAAGCCCCCTTGGGAGAATTGGATAACGTCGTTTTGCTTCGCGCCTACGATCATAATTAGTACGTTTTGTCTTATCTTGGACCCCTTTAGTTGGATGGAGTAAGTTTTGGATTCCAATCACGTAATCCATAGGATTACATGAAGGAGATATCAACACTCTTGACTTTCTTGTTCCTAACCCATAAGGTCTTGCCTTGTTTTATGTGATTTTGTTCTAACTGGTATTTTGACTTTCTCCTTGTTGGATGGTTTAGATTTCTTTCTCATGTGAATAATTTTAGAGTTGTGGGTTGTGTTTTAATCCATTTTTGAATTAGAACATTCCTTTCTTGATATTGTTAAATGTTAGCTTATTGTTGCAATGTGTAGCCTTAACATGCTCAGTTCTTGCGAACTGACTTTAGTTAATATTTGTGTAGATGGATTATGCGAGTAGACTAGAGGAAAAGAGTGTTAAAGGTTCATCTGTACAATTTTTGAAGTACCTTGTAAAAATGTCGAATGTATTGTAGAGTATTGTTGTTGTAACTGTTGAAACTTTGGTTTGTTTGGATAACATGTGAAAGATGAAATTTGATTATCGCTTGGTTATGGGATATTCTAGTGTATTTTTAAATCCTTAGAATAGTAGTGTGGCATGTTCCATGTTATTACTCTCTTGCTCCCTAGTCATGGCTCAATAGAGATAGTATGTCCCTTTGATTTGTGCATCATGTTGGAATGAATTGATATAACCTTGTTTTGTTTCCGTAAACGAGTACTGTTAAACTTTGCTCTTGAGTTAAAATGTTGAGTTGTAAATCCTCCTAAGGCTTAGTAGCAATGAGTTGTAAGCACTATAAAGTGAGCTGGATAATCCTGATAAAAGTTAAACTAAAAATTTATATATATGAACATATTAATGTAGATGTGATCCACTTGAGACCTTTGAGACCTAGAACAATCAAGAGGAAACTATATTTTGTAACGAAATATGAACCCTAACTTATTATTATTTTTTTATTTGAGCCAAGCTAATAAACATTATCCTTTTATGGTGAAATCTTAAATGATCTCATGGTGAAATCAATGGTTAGATTTTAGAAGATGATAGGATTTAATAAGTAGGAGGGAAATTGATTATTTAAACCTTAAATCTCTCTCTATCGTTTGAAATGTTCTCCTTTGTCAAACTTAATGAAGTAAAGTCTAGATGGAACATTTAACCAATCTTGATAAACTCTTAACCTCAATAATAGATCGATAGTAAACAATGTGACCTCAAGCTAAATTCTGTTGTCCTGTTCTGTTAACCCTTGCCTTGATTCATGGTGATATTTCTTAAGCAAGGTCAAAATTTAATCCTTAAACAAGAAGGCTATTGTTATGAACCCTAAGCGGTACTTTTCACTCAATCGGAGCTTATGCCTTCACCTGTGCAATAGAGTTGTGGAACATGTGTTAGTGGCTTGAGTAAGATTAATTAACCTTGTAAGAAATGGAAAATGTTCTAAAATCAAATGAATAAGAAAGATTTGGACATCAAATTGATGATCCTAGTTTAGAAAGCTTGGCCTTAAGTTATTTAGTCAAACAGTTGAAAAGAAAGAAGTTCTTCCTTGTGAAAAGAATTGTGTGAATCATTACATGAAATTTTATAAGAACGTAAGTTAAGAATTAAGAGACACTTTAGTAAACAAGAAAATTTAACAAGAAATTCCTCATGGGATGCCCTAACTGTAAGTGTGTTTTGTGGTGGGACTCCAATGTTGTTCTGTCAAGAAGAGTACATTGTCCTTGATAGGTGTGAACGTTTCCGTGCCGACCTTGTGGTCTCCCCCGTAACAAGTGGTTCCTAGTGTTGGTTGTAACCTTGTGACGACATGTTGTGTCGTGTTGTGTCAAAGCAAGTCAAAAAAAAAAGTTATCCTGTATTTCACTGTGTTGTCCTTGTGTTGGTATTTTTGGTGTGTTACACTTTGGTATCAGAGCGTAGGTTCATGCTCTCGAACCTATGGGCCGGATTGGTGTTGTATGGTGATGTTACATGGTGGTGGTGGTGTTACATGATGATACTTTGATGATGATGATGATGTTGCATGATGGTGGTAGATATTGGAAGAGTAATGTGCTTTAAACGTGATGTGATTATTGTCATAATTGTGATATTGTGAACGCACGTGATGTGTATGTCACCTTGTGCGTGTTTGTGATCATGTTGATATGTTGGGGATGGGAGTATTCTCTCTCCTTCTTGTGGATTCTATGAAGAGTTCACGTGTGAATTACTGTTTGTGATGTGTGAAAAGAATTATAATGTGGATGACGTAGTGTTGGAGCATTGTGGCATATTGTGATATGTAAGTGTATCAATGTGTTGTATGACTAGTTGATGTTAAAAGAAACGAGTTGTATCATGATGTTTTTACCATGTTCTGAAGAAATGTGTGTACCACCTTGTTATGTTGCAATGGATGTTATGTTGTGATGTACTATGTTCATCGTATGTATGACTGTGTAAATATGTAATGCTTCATGTTGTGATTTTGGGTCATACGGTGAGTGTATGAACCCTATCGTATGGTGATTGCACTTTGGGTGCAGAATGTGGTAAAGTGATGTATTACACTCGTGGAATGTATGATTGTGATCTACCCTGTATACATACCATACGTGAGACGTTATGGTAGCTATGTGTGTACCACCATGGTGTTAGTGATGTTGTTGTATGTTATGTTGTGAACCTTACGCTAACCGATCCTGAGGGAAATCGGTAGAAGTGTATGTTGAGAGTGAGGAATGGTGTACCATGGGTCAATAACTCGAGCTAAAACTCGGTTTAGTAGATAACATGTGATTCTTTCCTCTCTCCCTATGTGGTTGTATGTATGCAACCTTAGTGTATCTATGACTATGTTTAGCCTTGTCGAAGGGTGGCGGGATGATTTAGATGGAGGTGATGACAGTTGTATTATTGATATGTATTTTACGAGCTGAGGCTCGATGTTCCGAGTGCTAGCAACTCGTTGAGTACCCCTTTGGTGGCTAGATAAGGCCACACAGTTATCGTAATGTGACATTATTATAAGTTGATTTTATTCGTAAATTGAGCTTTTACTTTATTTTGCAAGGACCAACATCTTTTCTTGATTGCAATGCTTTACAATTTTGGGCATTTCCTTGGTTTGTGGCACTAACATGGGGATTTTGATACTAACTTTGGCTATTTGGCCATTTATTTTAGCTTGATTTGGGGTCTTCTTTTAAATTTGGAATTCTTACCGCCTTGCCCAAGGCTTGTACTTTGCCACTTGGCACTTTGATTGGATTGTTGTGCTGGTTCTAATGTCGTGATGTGTGGAATAGGGTCATGGGATGCACCATGGATTGGTTGGACCTATGGACCCACTTCGTTGTATGGGGGTACGCCCCAAGGGGTACATATAACTAGCGGGTTGTTGAACCACGCGTTATTATGTCACTTGGGTTAGGAGTGTTCGAACTCTATGTGTCTTGGACCATAGGGACAACCGGCCTCCTTGAGGGGCATAAGAGCAGGGAGGCATAGAGTTTGAGGGAGGCATAAGAGACTCGAGGCATAAGAGACTTGAGGGAGGCATAAGAGGAGGGAGGCATAAGAGACTTGAGGGAGGCAGGCATAAGAGTTTGAGGGAGGCTTATGATATTTGTCTATGGTTGATGTTTCAGGATATATGTTGAGTTATTGTGATGTTTGGTAGTGGTCTTTTGATGTATGTGTTACTCATGTCAGATGGATATGTGTTGTGATGTTGTGGACATGTCATTGATCCCCTTGTGGACACTATGTACCTGTAGCATTTGTTTGGTGTTATGTGAGTTTTCATTGATGCAAATTGAGGAAATGTCTAGTGGATTGTAGTACTGTTTTGGTTAAGTATTTTGGTATGTCAGTCATTGATGTGTGCTGAGTACTATGTTATGTGGAGTGTGCCTATTCTATTCCGTAATTGTGTAACCTTTTGTGGTGTAATACAATCATGAAGAATATACTTGTGTGCTTGTGAATCTGTAGTGTCTTTTGAACCTGATAGGGTGTTGTATTAGCTGTTCATGTTGGGCACCCACTATAAGGAACAAATCAAAACACTTCAATGATGATATTTTCTAAAAGAAACTAAAACTAGAAATAATGATAATGGAAAGAGACTAATGAAATGGAAAACAAGAAAGAACTGCCAATCTTCACAGAACCTTAACAGTTAAAATTTCTGCCAAATGTTCCCTAGGCTACCCCATGGTCATGCTTTAATCAATCTAAATTTTAAACCATAGAAGCGTACTTTCCCTTATGCCTCCTTATTGCTTACCATTTCTTTTCCTTTGTGCTATGTCGCATCGAGGACGATGCTTTCTTAAGGGGAGGAGAATGTAATGCCCCGCTGGACATTGGATCTTTTTGTTCTACTCCTTGACCGATCAGATGGCCTCTTTTCCTACCTGTCCTTGCATGAGGAAATGGAGACCCGCTTTCCTTTGCCATAATCTATTTTTTTAATTCTCCTTGATAAATGCGGCGTGGGTGGTGGGCACGTTTCCTTCTTGACGTTTTTTTTCTTCCCAATCTCATATTTTGACCTTCTCCTCCTTGCGTGTTATGAACAAAGGGATGCATTAATGGTGAAATGAAGGTCTGTCACCCTGGTGTTGCGTGAGAGGGTTTGGATCCTCAAAATCATGCTGTGCAGGTAGTATCCGAGGAGCGTTGAACTGAAATCCTCCTAGGAAAGTGCCATGAGGAAGATTTAGTCTGTCACGGTGTACAAGGTCGGAGGTAAACTTATCTCGAAAACCAGTGCCTCTGAGAGAGCTGATGTGGCACGACTTCTGGGGCAACCTCAAGGAACCGTTGGTGTTGATCCGAGTGTTCTGGTTGCACGCGACCAGTCATGATCAGTTGTTGCAAGATCTTGCAGCTGTAGCAAAAAAATGAGATAAAGTTTTAGTTGACCTGTCTTGCCTTTTCATTTTGGAAAGTCGCTTCTGTCCAGGTGGCGGATCTAACATGGAAGAAGCTCGATCAAATCTTGAGGCAAGTTTTGCTAGTGAGGCTGAGATTTGCGTTCACTCTTTTTTCTTTTGCTGACCGGAAGTTTTTGTTTCCAGCGCCTAGCCATGGGTTAGATATGGTGGTTTTAGATGAAGCCGCAAGCTAGTGTAATAGGCGTGTTACCTCCACATTTTTGGGTGCTGCGAAGGGTGTTCATGTTCAGAATCCATAAAGACGCCTCAAAACTCTTACCAGGCAACGAGCAACGCATTCACAGAAAATAAAGCCCTTTTGAGCGCCTCCAACAAGCAGGTCGTCCGACTATGTTGTTTTCTGTTCAGTTTAGAATGCATCCTCAATTCGGATTTCTCCTTCAAGATATTTTCATCAAAATCGATTAAGTGACAGTGTGAGTGTTACCAGGAGACCCGATGAAATTTATTACAGAGATCCTCTACTGAGACCTTACTTGTTTTACGATGTAGCTCATGGGAGAGGGTCTCTTGGAGGCGGATCTGTTTCAGATCAGAATATTCATGAAGCACGTTTGCTTTGCCATAGTAATGGCGCATGCTTTTTGTGTTGGTGACAGATCACACCCGTGGGCACAGGAGATCTATGCAATGTTGGAGAAAATGTCTTGGGAGAGGAAGGTAGCAGGATATTTTTTCAGACCCAGAGCAAAACGAACTTTGAAGTGCATCCTGGGAGTTTGAATAAATTTGTTGGTAACCATAATGTAAGTTATCTCCATGTCAGTAGCTGTAACAGTTGTTTTTATGCAAAAAGGAAACTCGAAGACAGTTTTAGGGTTTTGAGTAATCTTTCAAAGCTGCACCGGATTTTTGAAATCACAAAAGGAACTAAACTTTCGAAGTTCAGTGGAAAGGATGTTGAATACTTTTCTCAGTGGTTGAGCAAGCAGTATGAGTTGTTTTTTTTTTTTATGTGCAGAGTTTATGTTTTGAGGTTTTCAACAAATTGGTTAATCAAACAAGAATGGAACTGTTTGAGTAAGGCCACTCTTCCATCATTATGCATAATCAAACTTGAAGGAGGTCCTCGATGTGCTCAAAGCCTTTTCAAAACACAAAAAAAAAAACCAGTAGCAGAGGTCTGTATCAGTTATTCAAGAAACCAGGTAAAAGTTGAGTCTATAACAGCGTAAGGAAGATGTTAAAGCTCTGGAATCTTGCAGAATGGCAACATTATCTTCTTGAAGTTCGAATCACAGTCGGGTAGACACTAAAGACAGGTATATCTCAATAATGGGAAGCAAATGTTGTTCACGCTTCTAAATTCAAACTTGGGTCATTGTTAGAGAAGCTGATGAGTCTCTATTGAGCTCTAATCCCTCAAAAATGCTCCTAGCTCGATGAAGAAGTGCAAAAGACAGTTCTTGTCTTTTGACATTCCTGTCTCTTGAACTTGCTAGGAAAGGTGAACTGACCTTCTTGAGTTTTCAAGATTGAAAGGTCAACTTAGGAAGTTGAAGGGGTGGCTCGAGGTTCTTTTGAAGAGTGAGTTAGTGTTGTGTGGAATCATGAATAAATAGATAAGAAAGGTGTTTGAGAATTGGACTGAGAATTATAGAAAATACAAGAGTTGAGAGTGAATGTTTGCACCGAGAGTTTGATGTTGTCCTCAAACCTGATGGAGGAAAAGGTTATTTATCATTACGGTAAATGCCTTTCAGAGCCAGGAGCGTGTGGTAATCATTATGTCTTGTGTCCGAGCTTCAAATCATGGGGTTGGCTTTGTAGCTGTTTTTCACCGCGTGAATGTGGCGATAGCTCGAGCTCGCAAAGCACTTTGGGTTAAAGGCAAGCAACGGCATTGAAACAATCATATGCATATGGAGATGGCATTTTAAACCAGGCATGTTAAATCTACTCCTTGTAATAGTTTTCTACCTTCTTTCAGTATCTTGAAATGAATTTTCTTTCCTACTGAATAACCTAGACAAATGTTTTCGTGGTTGTTTATATCGCTGCCTGATTGTGTTGGTTGTTCCTTTAAATCTCGATCCAATTTTGCTGGTTTTGCTTGGAATGTCCTTTCCTCCCTTATAGCTTACTCTATTTCATATTTGTCTAAATGGGTTTCTACAAATTTTGAGTGATGCAATCTAGTTCGTAGGGAAGGAAACATTATTGAGTTTTGTTTGCTTATATGACTCTCTTTTAAAAGAATTCTGTGATGGTAGTTATAATTGAAGGTTACTAAATGGAAGGTTAAGCCTTCATATCTCTGTTTGGTTGAATAAATACGTATTTCCTGTTTAGGGCCCTCCTGTTTTGCTAAAAGGTACATTAATAGTGACGTTGTGTTCTAAAACTTGTTTAAGCCTGTGGGCATTCCTTACTTTTTGTTTGATTAGAAAATGGCATTTGGGTTTTGCTTTAGAACTGTACATGGTTGATTGTTGTACCTAGTCTAGAGGAGGGATAACCTGGCATCTATTTTGGCCTCTACGTGTTGAGAGAATTACTATACCTACTTCTTGATGTAAACTCTTGTTTGATTAAAGCAAGGGGAAACATTGTAAGTTTAATTGAATGAAATCTCTACCATTTTTTATTAAGGGTCGCAAGCAAGCTGTTACTAGCTGGACTGAAACAAAAGTTGTAGGTGAACCCATGGTATTGGACTCGCGAACTCGTTTCCTGTTAGATGACAGCTGATTTCAGTGATATTATCATAGGTGGCTGTTATATTTATCTGTTTGATATTTGCTAGACTTTTCCTCGATAAGCCCACATGGATCGGGTAAAATTTCCATCTTCTATACCTTTGGCAAGGAGTTCATAGAACTTCTAGGCCTGACTGCACTGCGTAACCTTCCTGATGGATATGTGCGTTGGTTCTTGTTTTGTGCTTGTACTCGTGGTAAGGTCTTTTGAGTCTGGGGCATCGTTGGTGTTTTACCCTCTGCGTATCGAATCCCTTTGTTTCGAACTCGAATACCTTATACTTCAAACTTGGTTACTAAAAGGTCCCATTTTGTGGCCTTGTTAAGGAAATCAAATTTTATTTTAATGTTTATTGACATTGTCTAAATTATATAAAAATTACTAACGACTTTTGGGTTTAGTCTTCCCTTATATTATGTAGAGAAGTTGACGATTAGGATAGGGTTTGTTGGTAGAATAATGGCCCTTTCTGTGTCTCTTTTGTACGCTTTTGGAAAAGTGGATTTGTTTTGGTTAACTAGTGCTACGTTTAAGAAATCCTATAAGGAGGTAGTGGTAAACTCCTTGGTTAAAACCGAAACTATTGTTGTGTTCTTTTAAGGGCGTCGAACCCATATTACTATGAAGCCCCCTGGGAGAATTGGATAACGCGTTTTGCTTTGCGCGCTACTATGATCATAATTAGTACGTTTTGTCTTATCTTGGACCCCTTTAGTTGGATGGAGTAAGTTTTGGATTCCATCACGTAATCCATAGGATTACATGAAGGAGATATCAACACTCTTGACTTTCTTGTTCCTAACCCATAAGGTCTTGCCTTGTTTTATGTGATTTTGTTCTAACTGGTATTTTGACTTTCTCCTTGTTGGATGGTTTAGATTTCTTTCTCATGTGAATAATTTTAGAGTTGTGGGTTGTGTTTTAATCCATTTTTGAATTAGAACATTCCTTTCTTGATATTGTTAAATGTTAGCTTACTGTTGCAATGTGTAGCCTTAACATGCTCAGTTCTTGCGAACTGACTTTAGTTAATATTTGTGCAGATGGATTATGCGAGTAGACTAGAGGAAAAGAGTGTTAAAGGTTCATCTGTACAATTTTTGAAGTACCTTGTAAAAATGTCAAATGTATTGTAGAGTATTGTTGTTGTAACTGTTGAAACTTTGGTTTGTTTGGATAACATGTGAAAGATGAAATTTGATTACCGCTTGGTTATGGGATATTCTAGTGTATTTTTAAATCCTTAGAATAGTAGTGTGGCATGTTCCATGTTATTACTCTCTTGCTCCCTAGTCATGGCTCAATAGAGATAGTATGTCCCTTTGATTTGTGCATCATGTTGGAATGAATTGATATAACCTTGTTTTGTTTCCGTAAACGAGTACTGTTAAACTTTGCTCTTGAGTTAAAATGTCGAGTTGTAAATCCTCCTAAGGCTTAGTAGCAATGAGTTGTAAGCACTATAAAGTGAGCTGGATAATCCTGATAAAAGTTAAACTAAAAATTTATATATATGAACATATTAATGTAGATGTGATCTACTTGAGACCTTTGAGACCTGGAACAATCAAGAGGAAACTATCTTTTGTAAAAATATGAACCCTAACTTATTTTTTTTTTTTTTGAGCCAAGCTAATAAACATTATCCTTTTATGGTGAAATCTTAAATGATCTCATGGTGAAATCAATGGTTAGATTTTAGAAGATGATAGGATTTAATAAGTAGGAGGGAAATTGATTATTTAAACCTTAAATCTCTCTCTATCGTTTGAAATGTTCTCCTTTGTCAAACTTAATGAAGTAAAGTCTAGATGGAACATTTAACCAATCTTGATAAACTCTTAACCTCAATAAAAGACTGATAGTAAACAATGTGACCCTGAAGCTAAATTCTGTTGTCCTGTTCTGTTAACCCTTGCCTTGATTCATGGTGATATTTCTTAAGCAAGGTCAAAATTTAATCCTTAAACAAGAAGGCTATTGTTATGAACCCTAAGCGGTACTTTTCACTCAATCGGAGCTTATGCCTTCACCTGTGCAATAGAGTTGTGGAACATGTGTTAGTGGCTTGAGTAAGATTAATTAACCTTGTAAGAAATGGAAAATGTTCTAAAATCAAATGAATAAGAAAGATTTGGACATCAAATTGATGATCCTAGTTTAGAAAGCTTGGCCTTAAGTTATTTAGTCAAACAGTTGAAAAGAAAGAAGTTCTTCCTTGTGAAAAGAATTGTGTGAATCGTTACATGAAATTTTATAAGAACGTAAGTTAAGAATTAAGAGACACTTTAGTAAACAAGAAATTTAACAAGAAATTCCTCATGGGATGCCCTAACTGTAAGTGTGTTTTGTGGTGGGACTCCAATGTTGTTCTCACAAGAAGAGTACATTGTCCTTGATAGGTGTGAACGTTTAAATGTGCCGACCTTGTGGTCTCCCCCATCACAAGTGGTTCCTAGTCCTATAGTCTTCTCACTTCAAGTGTACATATTGTTCTTATTGTATTCCATTCTGTTTGCTTAACATAATAATATGTAATTCATTTCAAATAAATGCATGTATATATTGCGGCGGAACATATGGGGCACATAATCTAACTTTTCAACAAACAACAACAACAACACATTTTTAATGAGTTATTCATTATATCTTTCCTTTATACAATTGCTCACTTCTTTATGTAAACCAACGACGCATTTTTAATGTGTACTTCATAATATTTGCACACAAATACATATAGTTTTAAAATGCCGACAAACAACCATACAAATTTTAGTTGTTTTCAACCAAAGCTTTGTACATTATATCACTTTTTTGCATATTGAATTGTTAAAGGGTTAGACTTCATGTTTGCACTTTTTAGAAAATATGAAATAATAAGGAAGTCAACTTTAAAGGTTCTCATTCTTTACAAATGCATGATTTCCTGAACAAATCCTTCATTTCATGATTGACTGCCCTACAAGTTTACATTTTCCACCATATATTTGCAGAATTCTCACAATCTCGAGCATCTTTTAGTTGCCATGGAAATAACTTTGACACACGAAGGCATTTCTCAATTGATTGAGGGTGGTTCCAATGTTGACCCCACATTTCAGATACTGCACTTGAGCTCTCTAAGGTCCATTCTCAACACGGGAGCCCAACATCGTGTTGACCTTTCAGATGGGATACATTTTCAGACAGCACTTCTACCCTCCAAATTTGCAAGTCGTGTAACCGACAATTCAATACAAGAAGGCTCCATCGTGTGCTTACACAAATCCCTCGTTAGAATGATCAAAAGTGAACTGTAAGCTTCATCTCTTGCTCAATTACCAATGTACATAAACTCGCTATATCAATTAAAATTTAATTCTGTTTATTTTTTCCATCCGTTGCTCAGTTCTAATTATATCCTGTTTTTCTTTTCCATTGCAGCACCGTTCTTATCATTGAAATGGATGTTGTTGTTGAAACACATTTAGTAATCGGTGCTCCAATCCGAATACCAACAAATGCTCTTAAACACATCAGGTTGCACAAAAGATGTAAGTGCAAATCGAGTTAACAAATATTTTACGAGAACACCAACTAAAATAAGTGCTTTGAATACATCTATGCACATGTGATCCATAGAGGGTCGTGCCCTAGCAGAAACAAACCTTCGCCAATATCACAATGCAAGGGGAATTGGATCCGTGTTTGGGTTTGATTTTTTTGATCAGGAAGGAGGAGAAATCCACATCACTTGTTTCAATGAGGCCGCGAAGCATTCTATGAGCAGATTGAGAATGGGAAGCTATATACAATTTCCAATGGGAGGATTGCGAGGATTGCTGATGCAAAGCTATGTTATAACCATTTGAACAATGCTTTGGAGATTTTCCTGCAACCTTCCTCAACCATATCTCCACTCATAGCAAATGAAGATACAATACCTTCCCATAACTTTCACTTCACCAAAATCAAGGAATTACCTGCAAGCGTTGAAGGTTCTATAGTTGATTTGATTGGAATTGTTGTTACGATGTCACCATGCTCAACAATTCGTCGGTATGACAAGTCTGAAACAAAGAGAAGAACACTGCAGTTAAAGGACATGTCAGGTTTCAGTGTAAGTGTCACATTGTGGGGACATCACTTAGATGATATAAGCAACGAACTTGAAGACATGCTTTCTATACCGCCTCTTCCGGTCCTCGCCTTGAAAGCTGCCCGCGTCTCCAGTTTCAATGGAAGCTCAGTGGACACTATTTCAAGAACCAAATGTTACGTCAACCCTAAAATTTCAAAAACAAATACACTTCATGGCTGGGTTGATTCCGATGACTACTTCCTTCCAGTGCCCTCTATCACAACCCAATTTCTAGGCCCTCCAAAAAGCATGACCTCTGTAACAACGATTTCGGAGGTACTAAACATGGGGAACACTGAGAGAAATGAATGGGCCATGGTTACTGCAGAAATCACGAATATTAGCATGGACAACTTTTTTTACAAGGCATGTCCTCTTCAAAAAGGTGACAAACAATGCAGGAAAAAGGTGAAAGAGAATGGTAATGGTTCATGGTTATGTTCAAGTTGCAACAGACAAGTGCAAAACTATGATTATAGATATGCACTCAGAATCGATCTAAAGGACCCAATAGGAGAACTTCAATCAGTTACCGCTTTTGATGAGATAGCTGAGTTAATCATGGGTGTTGCAGCTAGCGACCTCCATATATTGACTATAGATGAAGATGTGACTAGTGAAATTATAAGTAATGTCATCGAAACGAATACTGCTTCACACTTTCACTGAAAAAAGAGACATATTGCGGAAACAACAGATTGAAATGTGTCATCCTTAGTTCAAAGAAAGCGGAAAATAGTGCAACTCCTCCATAACCTTTACGCAAGGATTTCCAACCCACCCGTCCCTTCAAACATTACACCCTCACTCATCCCATTCTATACTTTGAACTATCACTGCTATGTTTCTTATTTCATATCTATGTTTCACTTTTTTCCCTACTTCAAAAG
This sequence comes from Taxus wallichiana var. yunnanensis, assembly GCA_018340775.1. Lineage (NCBI taxonomy): Eukaryota > Viridiplantae > Streptophyta > Pinopsida > Cupressales > Taxaceae > Taxus > Taxus wallichiana. Next base: position 911,421,872 of record CM031239.1, read on the forward strand.
AAAACTGTTGAATTCCCTTATACACTGACATACTATTGTCTCCTTCTATTATGCGGATTGTTAGTACTTTTAAGAAAATAAATATAAAAAAATGCAATTTTGTTATGTACGTATTTACATCCTTCTGTAGTATGTGAACACATTGTATGTTTCTATATATCTAATACTCTTTTCCTTAATAAAAAAGTAGTTTCTCAAAACTCAAATTGTTACCTCTTATGCGTATTTCCCATTGGAACTCCACATGCATTACAATTGAATTTAGTTTTACATTTTCACTTATTTCTGCATTTTTTTGTCATCAAACTATGTATCGTTCCTTGCTAACCCAAAATGATCTTTATCCAACAGGTGGTACTCCATAATCCTGTGACTTCGCAATCATGTCGACTCCTATAAAATGAGCCCAACGAAGAGAAAACTACGCAAAAAATAAAGTACACATAACTGCTGAGCAACAGCATCGTAAATTAGAGCATAGAACAATGAAAATCTCTAATATCTTTCAACTTACAATGACCAACAACCTATGATCCCCAACATTCCAATCTTGCCATCAAATACAACTACTGAAGAATTTCCAACCAACATTCCGCATGTAACTTCCATGGAAAAAACCTTTCAAGAGCATGCCACTTCCTTCCGTACGAACCCATCTTTGCTAGCAACTGTCACTTTGCCCCAAATGTCTGGGATGCCACATGAAACTATCTCAAGTACTGACCTCTCTTCAGTTCATCCCACATATACAACCGGTTTCTCCTCTCCTTCAGACTGCTTTCCACCTTGCAATCCACAAATGACTGAAACAGAACACCCCACCCCTTCTAATACATAGATATTTCCCATATCCCCGCTCTCTTCACTGAATTTAGAAGCCCAACGTCGGTTTCGCAAAAGAATAGATTTGTTGGCGAACATCCAAACTTGCTCAATCTGTTTGGAAAATTACCCTGGAATTAAAACAATTTTTTCGAAGGCTTTCCCTCGTGTAATAGATGCAAAAGTGAAAAACAAGGCCACCACTTCTCTTCATGGAACAACATGGACCCTGAAAAACAACCTATCGTTCTTGCATCTTTAACCCAAATCGAGGAGATGCTTATCGCACGAGTTAATCCATTCATGCAAGTCGCCCAAGTACGTGGTGGGCAATACAAATACTCAGGACACACCATAAGCTTCCCGCAAAACATTACTTCAATAGCAAAGACCCTACCCCGCCGCCTTGGAGATTTGGACATAGTTCTCATACAAAGGGAAGGATCTAATTTAAAAAATTATGATTTCTACGTCAGTAGATCTCGTGTTTGTGCAGCCTTGCAATATAAAATCCAACACGACCCCTATTACAAAGATGTCTTAATCGACGATGACGCCCTTTCCTCACTACCATCTGAATCGTCAAATGTTTCCTCCTCTCTCAACACAGCCACAATGGAACTTCCCCAAATGCAAACTTGCTCTACAACTCATGGTAGTGGTGTTCCCACCCACTTTGATGAAACATATGAACACTCATCGTCTTTCATGCCAACACCTCACAATACAGGAACAGAAGAAGAGGAAATCAAACAGTTCTTGCTCAACCACGATGGTAACACTCCATTTACCATGCCATGGCCAGAGCTTGGGCTTTCGCCAATAAATGAATATAATACGGAAGGCCTATTCTCAATGGCTTTCCCAACTTTATTTCTGACAGGAAAAGCAATGTGGCAACAACCCCACATTAAAGAAGTTCCAATGCATGAATACGCACTTCATTTGATGCGTTACCATGATGGGCATTTCGGTTCCCACCCAAGATTTCGTTACTTCCTTCTAAACCTCATAATGCGACACAGAAGCCAGTCCACGGTAGCAATTTTTATGAAACAGAACACCGAATCTGGAATCCCTCCAACAATTAGAGAGCTACGAAGACAACTACTAGAATGCCCCAAAGACAACCTCCCAGATAGCTTAATGTGCTTTGGATCGAGCCTTCGAGGGACACGTTCATTCTGGGCAAAAAGTAGAAGCGAGCTTTCAGATATGGTGGAACAATTAGGGACACCAACCTTATTCTTCACTCTAAGTGCTGCAGACACTAAATGGCCAGATCTCCACAATATTATGTCTGGTGAATGCCCAACAGATCCTCGAGCCGCCCAATGTTGGAGAACACTTAACATTGTCTCTAACCCTCATCGAGTATCAGCATACCTGCATCACAGATTCACAATATTTCGGGAAGAAATATTGCAGAAGGAACTTGGAGCAGTAGAATTTTGGTACAGGTAATCAAATCTACTTATTTTAAAGTTTTTCCCAAACTACATATCTAATATTTATGTTCCCTCGTCTCGCAGGTACGAATGGCAACATAGAGGCTCTGCACATGTCCATGGTTTATTGTGGCTCGAGAATGCACCAAAGGTAGACGAACTGGACTGGGAGGACACAACAGTTATTGAGGCAACAAAACAATACTTTGATAAGTTCGTGTCTACCTGGAACCCCCGCCCGGCTTGCAACCGCTTGGATTTCATTCGCAGGTCACTCCTAGATGACCCTTGCTTGCTAGATACAACACAAATTCTATCCACCTCCCCGCATGCGGACCTTGAAGAACTACTTAATCGAGTTCAGTGCCACACTAAATGTTCAGAGCAGACATGCCTATGTAGAAAGCAATCACAACTGCAGTGCAGGTACAATGCTCCTTGGGCCATGCAACCTACTTCTTCCTTACACATTGAAGGTGACAGAAAATAAAGTACCTCCCTTCCAAAAACGATGACAGATTGAACATCCACAATCGAACAATGATATACATATGGAGAGAAAATGTCGATTGCCAACCGGTACTTTCCCGCCATGCCGTTCTTAAGTATATTGCAAAATATGCTTCAAAAGCCGAGCAACGTTCAGAAACATATCACCAAATGCTATCCAGAGTTTCAAGAGATGCAGATGTAGATTCTCCAGCACATATCGTGATCCGTAAAATGCTCATAGAAAGCGTTGTTGAACATGACATAAGCGCACAAGAAACATGCCACATGCTGCAAAAATGCCACTTGTTATGTGCAACTGTCCATTCGTATCATTAAATGTTGGAAAAAAGATTCTGAGATGTGTCGTTCAAAGTGACGCCAATGCACAATAAACCACCGCTTTCTTGGATGCATATAAAGTTCATCCAATAACCATGGAACACCTACCACTTATTCAAGTTGCTCGAGATTGGAGCTACAACAAGCACCGTAAAGGTGATAAATGGAAAAAATGACCAATACAAGCAATTGTACGGGTCCACCCAAGATTTGTGGATGTCCCTGCTCAAGAATCAACGTCATATGACCTTTTCTGTTGGTCAGAACTCCTATTATACAAGCCTTTCAGAAATATCACGTTTGAATTTGGCTCAACCCCACATGACATCAATGTCACTTGGGACATGTACAAGCACAACTACAGACCGTGGCATGTTCTATGCACTACCGCAGACACAGGACTTGCAACAGATGTTAGTTCTGACTCAGAGCCCGAATGCAGTATTCAACAAGAACCATTACAAGAATGGCAGGTCTTTGCACAACTTCACCCCGGAAACAACACGGGTCTAGACAGTCTTGAAATGTTGGGGAAACGAGATTTTGACATACACAATAATTGGACCATACACGACGTTCCCCATGATTTACAGATAACTGGTTCATCATTCATCGAGAGAGAGAAGGTAGACACAATTAACAACAACATACATGCCACACCACCATCTTCCACACTTCCTTTGTCTCCAGAACAACAAATAGCTCTTGATACCATACTACACCATTCAACAAACAAATCCCTTCTACCTCCACTAAGATTGATAATTCAAGGAACGGCTGGCACAGGAAAATCATTTTTGATAAATAAAATCTAGAATTCATTCACAGCATCAACCATATCTCCCTCTCCTCTACTTGTGCTCGCCCCTACCGGTGTTTCAACATTCAACATCTCTGCATCCACAATCCACACAGCCATGCGTATTCCAATCAAAGAACTAAAACCCCTTGAAGGTAGTGCATTATCGTCTTTTCAAGAATCGCTGAAACATATAGAATATGTTCTTATTGATGAAATGAGTTTCATCGGGCCAAAGTTGCTAAGAAAAATTGACAGTAGGCTCCGCGAAGCTTTCCCACACTCAAGAACATCTGAATTTGGGAACAGATCAGTCATCCTCCTTGGTGACCTCGGGCAATTACCGCCGGTTTTGGACAGTCCTCTTTACGCAAGTAATTCCTACGGAGCAACCCTTTGGAAGGGATTTCAATCTTCCATTACATTGCGAACAATATTTCGGCAACAAGGAACAACCAATGCACAGGTTTCATTCCAGAATTTACTGCTCCACATGCGAGATTCGACCCCTCTAATTGAGGATTGGGAACTCTTGATGTCTCGCACAGACACACACCTAACTCAGCAGGAGCTCAACATTTTTAAGGATGCACCACATTTGTTTGCAAAAAATGATCAAGTGGCATGCCACAACCTACAGATGTTGAAGGCATTGAACGTTCCGATCGCCCAATCCATTGCTGAAAGTAACAGGCGGACTGGACCAGGAAATCCTGATGATGATCAGTTGCAACACAACGTTCTATTATGCAAACAACAAAAAATCATGCTTATTGCAAATCTATGGGTTGATGCAGGCCTCGTGAATGGTGCCACAGGAACAATCACCAGACATTGTCTACGATGCATCAATGCAACCACCAAAGATTACCTTTATTTGTTGTTATAAAATTTGATAAATACAACGGCCCATGTTGGGATCCCTCCAACCCCTTACATATTCCCATACCCCTATTTTTAGAGCGAATCAAGACGGTTGCCGATTAAAATGGCACGGGATTAACTATCCACAAGTTGCGCAGGGACTTACTTTGCACAGAGAAACCGTCGACATTGGAACCACTGAAAGGCAGGGTTTGACATTCACAGCTTTCTCCCGAGTACCCTCACTTGCAAATCTACGCATTTCACCCGCTTTTTCATTCGAGAGATACTCAAATACGGTGCACATACCAGCACTCGAAGCAAGAAGAAAGGAGGAAGCAAGACTACTATCACTCAACCCATCGTAAATACTAGCTTCGCTTTCATAAAGACTCAAATACTACTATACTCAACATTTCTTCTATCGAAAGCGCAAGCTCGTTCAAGGGATATCAAATGTAATCAAGTTTATTGAAACTAAAATTGCCCACTAAAGGCTACCACTCATGATATAAATACTGCAAACGTATACATGTCTCATTACGTGTACGTATACCTACATTTATTTTATGTTTGGAAATATGGTATGCAACTTTAAAAGTACAAACCTGTAACATAATTAAATGTACACATACAACATTACAATGTAATGTTTCAACTAAAGTCCTACACTACAACTATCAATCACACACATTATCAATTGTATAATAAATGTTTCTCCAACAAAACACCAACTGAACAACCAATGCACAACTAACAACATCAACTATAAAATTGATTAACTATCGAAAACGATATCACAAGTAATCATGTACGAATTTATAACAAGTTTGAAATGTAGAAACAACCTTCAGATTAAGTGGATCAATAATAACTGTACCTCTAAATCAAATAACATATACCGTTCGGCGTTCACATCTCATGAAACACATGCGATTGCTAGTTATATAAATATTATAATCAACATTAGTGAACAAATCATCACAAATATTGGAGAGCAAGGAAGACTGGGTCAAGCATGCATCCATTTTGTTTTTACATCTGTTGTGACTATTATTTTTCAAAAACGCAAACAGCCGCGAATAAGGGTTTTCATTACGAGTTGATTTATTTGAATAGCATCCATCATGACCTAGAAAAGGTCAACTAACATATTTTCCCGCGTCAAATTCTTGTTATTCAATTCAAATATTTCACATATTAATAGTATTAAAAAGCGTTACAAATTTCAACATTGAATCATTCATTCTGCATGCATCCCTCTATAAATATTTCCTTCATTTCTTTCATTCTTCATCTTCATATCCATCCCCACTTGCTAAACAGTATTACATTTCACCTTATCTTACTCAGCCAGCTATCTTTTTGTTGAGTTATTCAGTTGTATCCTGAACAGATTAATTGTCGAAGGCATCTCTGAAGAAGTTAAAATGGCAACAGCAATGTTTATCAAAATCGTGACGGTGCTGCTTGTTCTCAACGTTATATTTGTCGTCAATGTCTCTGCTCGACATAACTTTAAGGAATATGTAAATACAAATGCAGCTAGTGAAAGTCTGTATTCAATTGCGGAGATGTTGGCGCATTGTATTAACTGTGGAACCCATATTTCAAATTCTAACTGCTGCCGAAAATAAGATAAGTCTGCATATTGTTCATGCTGATAATTATCCAAAATGAAACAAAGAGGGGAACACACTTGCTAAAAAATGCAGAGACAATGCATAGCATTGAATGACTACAAAAGAATTGAGGTTTAACCAACCTGCGTATGGTGGGAGATCGAAAAGTGTCGATCTGGTGATGCTCGGCTCCTCCTGATCCGCAAACAGGGAATTCTTTATTTTTATTTTTCATGAACAGATAAATTTTAATATACAATTCAGATTATCATATATATTTGTTTATATTGGACCTTGTGGATGGCTGAAGTAAACATTTTACGTCGGTTTCTTCCATTTAATGTTAACATTGTTAATCCTTCTTAGGCTGGCATGCCACCTTCCTCACTTTTTCCCAAATACGTCATGATAATCAATGAAAATTAAGCACTATATAATTGACCCTATATTAACAACATTGTTGATCCGTTAAATTTATTTTTATTCTAATACTAGTAAGGGAGGAATGATGACTTCAACATGACAGAGTTAGCGATCTCCAAAATCATTCACCACTTTATGTATTGGATAGCTACCAAAAGAGCAGTTTGCTTGTGCATCCGTAATACATTTTGGTTTTGTGACCCAAATTACAACCGTCACTCACACTCAATAATATGACACACTTGGGATAATTTCCATCAAAGAACTGCAAAGTTTTTAAAAGGCTAGATCGTGCCATGTTATCGACACAGACTTCTTTTTCATTTGTCAATTGTTTCCAATTGCCAATGGAAGTATTGTCCCATATGGTTTTGTCCAATGATTTTTCAAAGTGCTTTCAATAGAATGGAATTTTCATCGGCATACAATTCATTACACCACATAGTTTTGTCTCAATATCGCCCTTCTTCAGCATGGACCCACATTATACCATATCAAGCCGGCGTGGAGCTTAGTGGCAATGCCAACTGGATAAGTAGGTTAGATAGAGTAGTGGAGGAGTGGCATCAAGTAGGTGATGTGCTTCTTTGCACATTTTAGCACTAACTAGCTTTCATTCAACACAAAGCCTACTTTGCCACCACCTTTGAGTTGAGTCATTCATTAACTACTCTAGGGAAAGCACCCTTTCATGATCCCTTGTAATCACAAGGGGATAATATCATAAATGCCTCTAAATCACATATGATTGCAATGTTAGGGGTGTGCAAATCAAATTCAAGCTTCACTAAATCAAAGTGGGAGATAGAGTTTCCAAACAATTATTCTAATGCCTCAAATCCAAGCACTAGTACTACCAAATCAAGGCCACTCAGGAAGGCAATTAGCATCTTACTAAAGAAATGGATTTAGTAAATGCCTTCTTCCACCATTATCAATAGGTTTTTAAAGCTCAAGAACCTTCTCCAAAGTGACAAGAAACACATGATCAATGCATTTTCATTGTCCCTTGCAAGCTTTTTCGAGCACAAAGGGTATCATGTGACTGAATTCTTTCAAGTGAATATCTTTATGAGGTGGTTTTCCACATGGCTAATGGTAAATCCTCCTAGCTGGGATGGTCTACCTTATGAATATTATAAAACCCTTTCAGGTGTTGTCACAAGAGACCTATTCCATGCTTATCTTACAGATTTTAACTCCTATTTTCTTGGGTGGTTTATCAACCACAATCATATAAAAATCATTCGCAAGATGGTTGACCCAAAGCTTATCTACAAATAGAGGCCAATCACTTTATTCAATGTCTTTTATAAAATAATTTCCAAGGCCTTAACAATACCCATCCATCACTTATGCCTATAACTATTAGTCTAGAAAAAAAGGTTTATTCAAAGAAAATATATCCTAAACAATAGTATTTCTCTTTGGGAAGGTGTGGACTATGCTTGCTGGTCTCAATAGAAATCCTTATTTATGAAAATCTATTCTTCAAATCCTTTGACATGAAAAAATGGCACTTAATTCCAGAAATTCTCAAACCACTTAGTTTTAGGTCATTATTTATCCACTCATTGTTAATGTTGTTTTCAAATGCTTCATCTTATCTCTTTGTTATTGGTATCATCTCATAATAGTTTTTCCCCTTTCATTCAATTCAATAGTTCTTTTCTATTGTACATGTGTTGTATGATTTAGGGCCACGAAAGGATTTACCTATCTCCTAGCCAATGCCTCTAAGAAAGGGGTGGTGAAGGGAATATCTCTTCTAGGATTTCCTCCCACAGAGCTTGCTAATGGCCACTCCACTCGATGATTTATTTCTCATCTTACGAGAATATAAGAATAAGTACATGTATGAAGTTATGCATTTCCTTGACATTTATTTCTAAACTTCTAGCTTGAACATTCAATGGAAGTATACCTAATATAACATAAAATCCTTTCTACTTCCACCTCTATAGTTGGATGTGTTTCAATGGATTAACTAGATTTGACATGGAGAAATATTTGGATTCATAGGAATTCCTTTTTTATATCAAGATACCTTCCCTTTCCTTTAGAAATGTGTAGTTGATGGAGTGGAGAAAAGGCTCTCCAATTGGATCACAAAACCACATTTTATGGCTATTAAGTTTCACATTTTCTGCCAAGTCCTTGCTTCCATGAATGTTTATTACTCATCTTCCTGGGATCCAATACTCTTAGAAAAAACTTGAGAAATTGTTGAAAGAATTATTACAAGATAGTTTGAAGCTTGAAAAATATTTTCATATAAATTATTGTGAATTTTTTTCTACATTATGAGTTTAGTGGCCTAGGATTGTTGGGCATTGGGTGTCAAGTAAACTCCCTTTAAAAAATGGATTATTCATGATATTAAAGGGAATGAAGTTTGTAAAATCCTTCTGCATAATTGTAACTTAGAGGGCTCTCCAAAAAGGCATATGACTTGGAAAGGGTCACGATATCGAACCTAATCATTATCCAAGATCCAATATAACTAGTGTTCTCATTCATTATTGAAAGCATTTGGATGTATTTGGAAAAATTAAACATTATATTTTTTTGGAATGAACATGAACTCAAAAATGAGCTTTCCATGAATGATTACTTGGTATAGTGATGCCCAATTATTTGTAACATTCCCATTTTAGGAATTTAGAAACAAGGGGAAAAAATTTCATAAAGTTATCTCTTCTAAATTAACATAAGTTAGAACATATATTTGAAAGCCAATCTATCTCATAACAGAAAACCATATGCAATGTAAATGACTCGGTGAACACCGATCTCTCACTTCATGACTCGATTATCATACGATATCTCATGTTAAATTTACAATGTGTATACTATGTATATTTAGTTTTGTTACCCTTTTAGAGGTATCAAGTATTTTGTTTAAGAGGCCTATATGAATATTTGTTACTAGATACTCATTTGAAATCCTACTTCTTAAATTAGGTGACATAGGACAACGCAACCATAGATTGTGATACTTTGGCCAAAGATTTTAAACACACTTTGTTAATGTTTATATTCCTAGAAGACATACTCATCAAACAGAATAAGCCCTTCACCCAACTTGATCTACTATCTATAATGGTCTTCACCGAGTTCTTTCAGTCCACTCATTCAAGGTTTAACCCTAGACAAGGTTAGCAACATGGCCAAGTCGGAGGAATACTTACGGTGACTAAGTGACTAAGGGTACATAGAAATACTCAATCGACTTATGTTTATTTGGCATGTCTATTTATCCTAAGTCAACCTGAGTTACCCCCAACACTAGATCATGCCCCTATCTTTACCTAGGCAAGAACTATGATCAAATCAAAGTTTATGTTAGTCTAGTTGAAAAAACTCTAAAGGGTGTTTAAACATTTCAACTGCAACATAGTATCCTCGTGAATACCCTTGTCATCATGAAGGTACTATGTTGCAATTAGCGTGTGTCAACATCCAAATGTGTTTTCCTCATCTGGATGAACCTACCTTAACTAGGAAGTTATATCTTATTAATTTCTTCGTAACTAATTAATTACATCAACCCTACTGAACAACTAGGTTCTTTAATTGTTAAGCTTCAGAGTTAAAACTGCATTAGATGAAGTTATGCAGATAAATCTTCTTTCTATCCAACTCACATGCTATGATTTGAACTATTAACAACCTCATTCCAATTTTACATTAAAGGCCTAGTACACATGGAAGTTTCATTTATTTACTCACTTAATACAGCCCTAGCTTATATACGTTCTGAGCAGGTCCTTTTTCATATTAGACTTCATCAAAATGAAGTCTAATTCCCTTTTTAATCGTCTTTTCCTACATTCCTATTTTAATTAATGAAGTCTACATGAGAAGTCAAACATTCTCTAACTACAAATAACAATAAGGATTCATATCAAAAAGGTCTTAAATTAGGACTATGATTTATTTTAATGGAATTTTCTTGCATTTACCTTATCAACGGTTAAATTATATTATAAACCCATTTTACATTATAAACTATTATCAATATTTAATTCTCATAAAAACATTTCATTTAAATATAGTCATAGAGATATAGTTAAGTTTCATTGTAAGAAAGTCAACTTTATAAGTTGCATCCTCACTAGAGAGGGTAATACATCTAACACCTCATACTTCTATTTACTCCATTCCAAACCATAAAAGATGCTACTGTTTGTGAAATAGAGTAATATTCATTATTTCCACTCATTGCCAAAAGGAATTACATCAAGTACAAAAAAATTCACTTATCTTTCATTCAACAAGAAGGAAATTATACATTTACATGTCCAAACGTTTCAGATACTACTAATATCAAACAACACTATTTCAATCAATTTCAGATACAACTCTATTTTCCATAAAATAAATTTCAGTAATGAACCATATTTCATCATAAAAATATCATGTCTCTTTGATAAACAAATGTAACTTCCTAATAATATTTATCCTTTCATCACTTACGAATTCCATCTACAAAATTACTAGCATGGGTCGAGTTCATTAAACCGAGCATGATAAGCACTAAATCATTAAAATGACGTGATTTTAACTAACTGCTTTATAAAAATAACTTTCCATTATGAAACAGTCTGAAGCAATTCATAAAGACATAAAAAAAGGAGTTACAATACTCAAACAAAATAAAGAGAGAGAGATATATACAATAAATCGAAAGTAAATGTAGGTCATGAAATATAAATACTTCAACCATCCATACTATTGTCTTTTATCAAAAGAATATAAATAGTAATTCGATAAGTAATATTTCAACATGAAATTTCACTAGTACTTTCATATATTTCTTTTCATGATCACTCATCCGATTAGATCCATTTAACATAAAAGGTAACTATCCTAACTAGCTTTAAGGCATAGTTCACAAGTTAGATCATTTATAACCATATTCCATCTCAATATTTCCTTAACCTATATCCATCCTAAAATTTGAGTTGCCAAAAATTGAACTTAAATATCATAAGAAATAAGTTAAAATAACCAAATCATCATAACGTTTAAGTGTCTTGTTTTAGAGTATCCTAATACTCAAACTCAAAACTAGGAACCAAATCAAGTTAATAACCAAACAAGATAAATCAGACTACTTAAAGATGTAATATTACTTCCAACAAGAAAAAAGTTACACTCTAATCTCAAAAGGAAGTATCATTGAAATAATTACCTTAAGTAGTTAAATGTTTAAGTTTTTACTCTATACTAACTCATTAAACCATTCAAATACTTCCATCCTAACACATTATTCTATCAAATCGAAAACTTCCTAAAAACATTCTCATTAATCATTCTTAACAGACAACCAAGAAGTTGCATAACGAAATAGACCAAAGAAAGACAACATCTTCAAAGCAAGTGCAAAGTTGAAAGAAGAATAATGGAAGGAGAGGGAAAAGATCACAACCCCTCAACTCTTGTATGATTATAGGTGAACCTAAAGAAACTAATAACCTATATTGACAAGATCATTATCTAGTGTCTCAAACAAAAATCCCAAATGGAGATCTAATCTGGGTTTGAATTGAATGAACAACAACTAGGAGACACTAAACATAGCCTTTATTTCCACAAGATAACAAATAAAACATTACTCAAAAGATGAAAATATGGAAGGAATAATTTTAATAGATGGTGAATTCTAAACAATCATTCTAACTCATATTCGTATAGGAGAAGAAGTAATCAAATTGATTTAACCTAATAGAAGTAATCATTCCATTTTCATGAAGAAGACATTGCCTAAGCTCTGTAAGAACTGAAACTAAGTTTAATCACCCAAGGCCGAAGAAATAGGCTAACACAATACTTCAAAATAATATTGATAGAATTATCAAGAAGTTCAAGTTGATAACGACAACCTGAAAAACAATAAATCAATACGTAAGGGAGTTTTCCTTTTTTACAACATATTTCCATAATTTCATAGGTTACCCAATAAACCAATAGAGTATAAAGTTTAATATCATTTCCTTATGCGCTTCAAAAATTAGGATTTGTGAAAATAACAAATCAATTCCAGAGAATAGAAGAAGTAAACTTTTGTAGGACTTTTAAAAATATTAATCGAAAGAAATTAAACAAGTACATGAAGATGTTTAACCAATTGCAAAGAGAACCCAACAACAATTTATCTTTCCTTAATAATCATAGGGCTGAGTCTCATAACAAAATAATACAAACAAAAACCCGGATTTACAATCACAGCAATGATTAGAAAATAGGAACGTTCACCAATTCGAGCCTTCCAACTGTACAAAAGAATATGAGTAAGTAGGCATCACATAATTTTATCTTCCCTGAAGAATCATGAAGATTCAATTAACAAATCAAGTATTCAAAATAGTTTAATAACTGCAATTTCCCAATATAGAGGAAACAAGACCATTCTAGAATAAGATCCAAATATTAAATCAAACCAAGCTACCTACAAGATCTAAATAGTTCAAAAAGATCACAAACATTTTTTTACTTGATCTCGTGCCCATGCAGAAAGATTAAATCATAACCCTATCAAATCAAGAAAATTGAAAACCCGGATCACACTTTCCATCATTCAAATAGAATTGAAAAATCATTCCCAATAAACAACACAAAAACCTCAAGCAGATAAATCTTATTAGCAGAATGAAAACCAGCCTATTCCAAAGAGAAGAGTTGTTCTTACGAAAATATTAAGTAAAAGAAAAAATATTAATGAATAGAGCCTTTCATGCCTAATAGCGCTTCACCTTCACCGATTCACGTGTATATTAAAAAAAGCTTCAATCTTCCTTTCAAATGTAAAATCCACATAAAAATTCCTCTATCTCCTTCTTATAGTCTCATAGTGCCAACCCTTTCTTCCACACCATGCAAGGAAGGAAAACTTATGCATTGGCACATTGCATGAAAAAATCAAACTAGAGGTTAGAAAACAAAAACAACCACATGCATAGCTCTAGCTTCAAAACCAAATGAATCAACAAAACCAAACCCTCTATCTTCTTCCTAGGCAGTTCCGGTAATTTCCAAAAATTAAATACAAAGTAGGATTTTTAGTCCTTCCTATTTTCCCGCCACCGCCATCTCCAAATTTGGAATTGACTTAATTCAAACAAAACATGCCTCATAAAACTTTGGAAAAAATTCCAACTCATCCCTCTTAAGTTGGTAACTACCTTTGCCAAATTTGGCAGAAAGCGATGAGGTTTCATAAATTACCTTAAATTCCTTAAATTTTCTACCTCCCACTTGCCTCTTTTCCCATGTCATTTCATTGGCCCCTTAGGATAGCCATTCCATTAGTTAGGTTAGACACTAATTTAAGAATCAACATACGTTCATAGGGAGGTACATAGTTTTAGTCTAGGTCACGCTTAATTCCTTTTCATATGAATTTAACAAAAGAACATATTAACTTAGGTTAGGTTTAACCCTTAGGATAGAGTTACTAGTTTTAGAAAAATTTCTATTATGTCCCAGTCCCAAATGAAAAATTCATCATACCATAATGGAAAATAAGAACCAAGTTGTTACTTGATTAAATGTGAAGCAGAGATCCATGGAGTGGTTTGTTCATAACCTTTGTACATTACAGTCAAGAACTCTTCCGTTTGTCCAAATTGTACATCATGACAACAAGACATGAAAATTAGAAGGATACCTTTGATCAATGGAATTGATCCTAGGTAATATTGTTTGAATCCCCATAAATTATAAAAACTGAAACTCAAGTTCATAATCCCTAGCAGTGGATTTATTTTACATAAAAGAGATGGATTGCTTCATTTTCAATTAATCAAAATCATGACAGAATATACCTATTCCAAACAGATAACTTCTTATCTTTTGCAAACATGATTTCCTAAGGCATAAGAGTAAACCATCTTAAGAAAAAATCACATGTCATCGTTTGTACCTTCTATAGTAGAAGTCATCATAGGTACCACTCATGTTAGAGGCGTTACATACCTCCCTCCTAAAAAGCATCATCATCCCGATGATTAACTTAGTCTAATAATTTTAAACAAGAATTGTAATCCAAATAATAATTCTTTCATCCATAAGCTCACAACAGAACCAAATTTGGAAAATTCAAATTTTCATAATTATTCAGCAATAAAATAGTTTTTTCAATACTAATGAATTTAGTATCTTCACAAAAGTAGCAAGTTTATTGATATAATAAGAATAAAATATTTAAGTTTTATCAATCAACAGAATCAACTCTGTTCAAATAAATGTGGAAAATCAGTTTCATATCTTCGAGGTTTTCCCAAGTTGCACTTTCTTCATTAAACTGGTCCCATTGGACCTTGCATTGACTTATTTTTGATTTCTTAAGTGCAGCTGGTGAGTTTCCAGCACTTGAATGGGTTTAACCACGATTATTCCTAGGTCTTGTACCTACAAGTAATTCCAATTTAACACATGTGATATATTTGAAATGTATTTCTTAAGTAAATAAATATGGAAAACATCATGCATTCGTGCTAAAGAAGGTGGTAAAGTTAAATGATAAGCTACATGGTTAATTATTTCAAAAATTTCAAAGGGTCCCACGAGAATGAGGTGATAACTTGGCATCCTTGCCAAAGGTTATATAACTCTTTTCTTGTTTAACCCGCAAAATACCTTCTCACCAAGTTTAAATTTCTTGTCAATTCTTTTTAAGTCTACATAAAAATATTTCTATCTATTGCTTCCTTCAAACGTTCACGAATCATTTTAGTAAGGATTTCAGGACTAATTACCTCTTTAGCCTTTATGTTATCCCCACTAACTGGAGTTATCCATTTCCTTAGATTTATAATCCTTCGAAAGGTTCCATATTCGAGAGAGGCATGATACATGTTATTATAAGAAAATTCAACTAATGGAAGGTACTCTTCCCATTTGTACTTTTGATCCATGTAGTGCATTCGTAACATATCTTCAAAAAATTGATTAAATCTTTGAGTTTGCCCATTTGTTTCAGAATGGCATGCTGAACTAAAATTAAGTTTAGTTCTTAATGTTGCATTGAGTGTTTGCAAGCATCTAGATTTCATCCTTGGAACTCTATATGATATGATCAATTTAGGTACACCGTGCAATCTAAAAATTTCATGCAAAAATATTTTTGCTAAAATAGGTGAATCATCCTTAATATTACCAATAATAAAATTTTCTACCTTTGTTAATTCATCAACAACTAGAATAACATCATGCGTATTTCTTGACATTGGCAACCCTTGAACAAAATCCATGCTAATTAATTGCCATTTATACTACGATATGCTATGAGCGTACAAAGAAACCAACTAGATGCATATGTTCAACCTTAACATGCTGACATTCTAAGTAGTATGTCAAAAATTAGTTACGTCTTTTTATCCCTTTCTAAAAAAACTAATGTTTTATATTAGTAATCATTTTCATAATTTTGGGATGCCCTGAATAAGGTGAATTATGAAATTTAGTTAACAAATTCCTCCTTAATTCATTTCCCAAAGGTGTATATACTCTATTATCATATCTCAAGATTACCTTGTCATCAAAGTGAAAATCTCTATATCTCATATAATTTAGATCTCTAACAAGTGTTGTTTTTACTTGCTGAAAATAAGAATCGATTCCATGATACATTTTACTTCATCTTTAAACTGAATTCTCAACATTATAAGTGCATAAATATGTTTCCTACGACTTAGTGCATCTGCCACTCTATTTTTCTTTACCTTTTATATAAATTATATCAAAATCATACTTAGATAGGCATTATAACCACCTTCATTTTTTTGAATTCAAATTTGGATGAGTGAAAATATACTTCATCCCAAGAGGTTAGTTTTTAATTCAAAATTTGTCCCTAAAAGATAATGCCTCCATACTTGAAGTGCTTGAATAATGGTAGAAAGCTCTAGGGCTTGGGGAGCATAATTCAATTCATGTAACTTGAGTTTTCTGATTTTAAATGCTATAACATGCTCATTTTGTAATAAAATACCTCTAAGCCCTTCCGTGGAAGCATCTGTTATTACAATAAAGTATCCATTTGGATTAGGTATAGCCAAAATAGATGCAAATGTTAGTTGTTTCTTTAGTGTATTAAATGCAGATTCACATTTTCCACTCTAGACAAATTTCTTATCTTTCTTTTGCAAATGAAGTTATTGGTGCAACGAACTTTGAAAAGTCCTTAAAAACTTTATATAAGTAGCTTGAGAGACCCCTGAAGCTTTTGACTTCATGTACATTCTTAGGTGTAGGCCACTTAGTTATTGCAACAATTTTTTATGGATCTACTGCTATTCCATCTTTACTTATGAGATGCCCTAGATAGTGCACTTTTGTCTTGTAGAAAGAACATTTAGATAACTTACCATGCAATCTTATTTTTCTTAAGATTTCCAAAATTGTCTTCAAATGCTCATTATGCTCACCAATGCTTTTAAAATATATGATAATATCATCCAAGAATACAAGCGAAAATTTGTCCAAGTATTCTTGAAAGATATTATTCTTTAAGTTCATAAAAGTTGTAGGTGCATTTGTCAAACCAAAAGGTAAAACTATGAATTCATAATGCCCATACCTTGTCCTAAAAGTTATTTTATGAATATCTTCATCCTTGATTCTTAATTGATGATACCCAGTTGAAGATCTATCTTAGAATATACTAATGCACCATGCATTTAATCAAATAGATCATCAATTCTAGGAAGTGGATATCTATTTTTGATTGTTGCTTTATTTAACATCCTATAATCAATGCACAATCTAAGTGTTCCATATTTCTTTTTCACAAAAATTACCAGTGCTCCCCAAGGTGAGACACTTGGTCTTATCAAACCTTTAGACAACAGTTCTTGTAACTATGCCTTAAGCTCTACCAGTTCAATGGTAGTCATTTGATATGGTTCCTTGGAAATAGGTTCGGTTCCCAACTTAATCTCAATTGTGAAATCAAAATCCCGTTTGGGCGGAAGACTAGGTAGTTCTTCCAAACACATCACTAAAATTTTGTAACAATGGGTGTCTTTCCAAGAAATCACTATCCCTTTAGTTGTTTCAGAAATTTTATGTATACAAGATGTAACCTTTGTTTTTGGCCCTTTTAAGCTACATGGTTGATAATTTTCTAACTGAAATCTCACTTTTTACTCCTAGATGTCTGTTTTTTTTTGCAGATCATATAGACAACTAATATGTATTTCAAAACAAACAAACTTTCCTTTATGATCATAAAATCGGTTAACACCTATGATTACATCATAAGACCCCAAAGGAGAAACGTAAAGATCAACTTCAGTGGAGAAAATAGGAAAAGTCAAGGAATTCTCTAAATAGACACATACTAACTATGTGGACAACATTATTTCCATAATGTACAGCCCATGCTTTATTCATTTTTCTATATTTTCTTTTTAATTTTGAAGCTAATTTAGTAGAAATAAAGCATTCCGTAGCTTGAGTATCAAAAACTATAGTAACATGTATACCAAATAACTTACCTAGCACTTTTATATGCGTAACCTACTTTTCATATTGATTGTCAGCTATGGCCGCATGTATCTTATGTTGTTGATTGTGGTCATCCTTCCTTAGAGGACACTGATTATCATAATGATTTTTTCCACAATTATAGCAGCCTTTTACAGGTCCTTTCTTAGGCTGAAATTTATTTCCGGCCTTAAAATTGTAATTTTGTCCTCCATAGGACTTTTATCGATTATTATTGTTCTTAACAAATTTGTTTCAAAATTAGCAATAGTTTTATTTATTGTAGTTTTCTTGTTATTATCAGCAACAAATTTTTTATCAGCACCAAATTTTTCCATGGTCCCTTTTTTGGTACAAGGGATGAAGAAGAATTGGAAATTTTCTTTCTGATGTCCTCCTTATCGGCAGAGATTAGTTTTAATTTCTCTTCCTGCCTTATGGATTTTCCCACAACCCCTTCCATGGTGGTTGGGCTATGAACATCTACTTCACCACCTATAATATGATTTAATCACATAATGAATTTTTGTATTCTAAAATTATCTTCAGTTTGATACTGAGGTACGTACTGGAGAAGCTTAGTAAAATTTTCCTAATACTCTCTTACAATTAGCTTTCCCCAGAGCTTAGTCATTTTCTCGATCATAGTAAAGTTGTGGCAGCCATTGTTGCCTGTTGCCTAAATTAGTTTTTAAATTAATCGCAAGTGACATTTGTTTCATCAATGTTTAACTCATCCTTACGGCTATCCCACTAAGAAGATGCCTCATGGGAAAGTTGATAAGATCACCATATTGCTTTAGTTTCCTCATAGAAGTTCCTTATTGCAAAGTACTTCTCCATTTTTCTAAGCCAATTCTCAGCTCCATCTCATAGTGTAGTGCAGTCAAACTTGGGCGGACTTATCCTTTTTATATCAATTGTTAATTCAGCTGACAATCTCACCTTTTTATTCTTAGGCTGATTGGGTACATTTATATTAGCATTGGAAATGGTATTGTTATCAACGCCTAAATTTACAATATTGGAATTGTCCACAGGAGTTGGCTGATTGTTATTACAAGCATCTTCTTCATCCTCCTCATTTCCCAAGACATGTTGTTCTAGTACAACCAGATGATCTCTTGTGTCCAATAGGAAGTAATAATATCATTCATTTTTTGGGCGATAGCTACTTCTTCACATTGTGGTGGGTTGCTTGCAGCATTTCCTCTTGTTCTAACGATTTTGTGTTAAAAAGAAAATTTAAATTTTATCATATTATGGACACAATAGGTCCAAGAGCTGCAACCTTCAGACTCAAATACCAAGATGTAACATTCCCATTTTAAGAATTTAGAAACAAGGAAAATTTTGTATGTTTTTGCATAATGTTCTTGTTATCCAAAATTCACCCCTCAAGGTAATTTTGATAACATGCATCAAATTCTTTAGTCCCAAGCAAATAGATTGATTTAAGGCCCGAAATCATGTTTTTGGGGCCCCCTCGGCTTCCTTCTAACTTCCCATCCAAGAAGAAAACCCAACGAGTTAGAAAAGGTGAAAAAATTGCAAGAAAACCAAGCTTGGGGCTGAAAAAATGAAGAAAATTGGCTAAGTCCTAGTCGGCGCAGTAGTTGGGACAGTTGGGACGTCGGGTGCAAACCGGTGAAAAGCCGCCGTAGTAGTCCGCGCAGAGTTGGAGCAATGGGACAAAAAATACGCGTGGGGCCTTGGGACGCGAAAAGATAAAATGGCCGAAATTAGGAAAAATGTCTAATTATTTGTTTGGCGCGGTTTGGGTCATCTAGGCCGTAGGTATGTGCGGGGCGTGAACCGGCCGAAATGCCAAAAGACAGTCCATTTCGGGTGGCTCAGAGATATTTTTCCCAGGCAGTCTGGGACAGTTGGGACAAAAGTACGCGGAGGACGCGAACCAGCCGATTCGGCTGAAACAGGGACTTTCGTCTAGGACAGTTGGGCCAAAAGTACGCGTGGGACGCGAAAAGTTGAAAGAGCCGAGAGGGAATGGAATCTTGCCATGTGTCTTCACCTCAAATAGGAACAAGGAATCCCGAATCACCAAGTAGAAGAAAAGTCAATGTTTCACCTATGAAACTTCAAATAGCCATAAATTTTGACTCCAAGATCTGATTTAATTAAGAGAAACATATTCGGCTCCAGTTAGTTAATTTTCATTCCCACAAATGACAAAAACGCTGCCGCTGGACCCAAAATAGCTGCCTGCACTCGAAAGGCCATAACTTTTGCATTTCTCAACAAAATCACACAAAATTGGTACCGTTGGAATTGTGCCTCCGAGCCCAATGCAAAAAAACAATAAATTCCATATTTGATGAGAAATTGGTCGATATGTTTTTAGAAAACGTGGCTGGGTTCATAATAGTGTTTCATTTGGTGGTTAGGAGTGCAATTAAGAGGAATGGTCATCATTCTTTCTCTCACAGTAGCACCTAGGACAGTATGGGGAGCCTTTTGCAAGTAATATATAATCATTTTACTCCATTTAATGCCTCTTACAAGTGGTTGAAGGACAAATTTTGGGATTTTCATTTTTCCCTCTCTCTCTCTTCTCATTTTTTCTATAAATTGGAGTGTTGGGCTCATTGTAAAGGGGAGAGTTTTCAGATAGCAAAGCTCTGTCAAAATTGCTTTGTGAAGCTAATGTGTTGCAGGCCCTTGTAGTGGACTCCTTGCATGGTAATCCAGGCCCTTATCCTGTAATAGATTGAACTGTGAATATCATGAAGCAATAAAATATCAGTTTGTGGATATATCTTCCCCTGCTATGTTTTCTTGCATTCTTCTTGCCCCTTTAATCTTTCTACAAGAATATTGTGTCTATTATTATGTTCTTGTAGGGATCCATTATCATTGTGTATGCTTGGAATATCGTTGTGAATGCATTTTGCTAGATTATGGAGAACTGTCATCACCTCTTCTAGTGTGCACTTTGCCTCTGTATTTCACGCATTTGGAGACTACTCTCACACCCTCCTTTTCTGGTGTATCACCACTTTAGTGTAGGCTTTCATTTTATGCATTCTCTCTCCCTGGTCCCTTGGAAATTTAGATTAGAATAGTTAGTTTCCCCTACATTAGAGTAGATTGTGGCAGGTAGTTTAGGAGCAAGAACCAACTTTCTCTGGAGGTCTATCTCAAGTAGCAAGTGCCACAACATGGAGATAGTACCCATGTTATCCAATCACACCGTGAGTTCAAGTATATGCACTTGTATAAACATAAGGGTGTTGTGATTCGGTGATAATAGTTCTAAATTAACATAACTTAGAACACACATTCCAAATCCAATCGATCTCATAACATAAAACCATATACATTTGTAAATGAATCATGAATACCAATCTCTCATTCCATTACTCAGTATCATACTGATCTCTCATGTTAACTTTATAATCTATATACTATGTATACATGGTTTTATTACCATTTTAGAGGTATCAAGTGTTCTGTTTAATATGCCTATCTGAATATTTGTTATTGATGTGCATATAAAATATTACTTATTAAACTAGGTGACATAGACAACACAACCGAGAAAGTTGCAATACTTTGGCCAAAGGTTTTAAACATACTTTACATTTTTATATTCCTGGATGGAATACTTGTCCAATAGAATAAGTCCTTCACCCTAATTGATCTATTATCTAGAATTATCTTCATTGACTTCTGTGATTCCACTCCTTGAAGGTTTAACCGTACCCAAGTATATCAACATGGCCAAGTGTGGAGGAATGTTTATGGTGACTAAGGGTACTTAGACATATTCAGTTGACTTATGTCGATTGGGCATGTCTATTTATCCTAAGTCAATGTGAGTTGACCCCAACACTATATCATATCCCTATCTTTACATAGGGAAGAACTATAATCAAGTTATAATTTATGTTAGTCTAGTTGAACAACCTCTTAAGGGTGTTGAAACATGTCAATTGCAATATAGTATCCTCGTGAAGACCCTTGTCATCACGAAGGTACTGTGATGCAGTTGAATTGTGTCAACATCTAACATATTTTTGCTCTTCTAGATGAACATACCTTAGATAGGAAGTTATATATTATTAATTTCTTCGTAACCGATTAATTACATCACCCCTACAAGAACTATGTTCCTTAATTATTAAGCTTCGAGTTAAAACTGCATTAGATGAAGTTATATAGATAAATCTACTTTCTATCCAACTCGAATGCTATGATTTGAACTATTAACAACATCATTCCAATTTTACATTAAAGTCCTATTACACATGGAAGTTTCATTTATTTACTCACTTAATATAGCCCTAACTCATATAGGTTTTGAGTAGGTCCTTTTGCATATTAGACTTCATTGAATTGAAGTCTAATTCCCTTTAATCATCTTTTCCTACAATTGTATTTTAATTAAGGAATTTTACATGAGAAAGAACACCTTCTCTAACTACAGATAATAATAAGGATTCATTTCAAAAAGGTGTTAAATTAGGACTATGATTCATTTCAAGGTAATTGTCTTTCCTTTCCCTTATTAAGGGTTAAATTCTATATAAACCCATCGTACATTATAAACTATTATCAAGCTTTAACTCTCATAAAAAAATTGATTTAAATGTAGTCATAAAGATATAGTTGAGTATCAATGTAAGAAATTCAACTTTATAAGTTACATCCTCACTTGAGAGGGTAGTACATTTAGTACCTCGACTTTCTATTTACTCCATTCAAAACCATAAAATTATGCTACTATTTGTGAAATAGATTAATATTCGTTATTTCCTCTCATTGCATGCCAAAAGGAATCACATTAAGTACAACCAAATTTTAGACATCTTTCATTCAACAAGGAGGAAATTATACATTTACGAGTCAAAACTCTTTAGATATTACTAATATCAAACATCACTATTTTAATCATTTACAAAAACATGTCTCCTTGATAAATAAATATAAATTCCAAAAGGTATTTCTCCTTTCATCACTTACAAAAACATCTAAAAAATTGCTAGCAAAGACAGTCAACTAAATTGCTAGCACAGTCAGCTCATGGAACTAATCATAGTAAGCACTAAATCATTAAAGTTATGTTCTTTTAACTAACTATTTCAAAAAAATAACTATGTTGTTATGAAATATTATTGAAGCAATTCATAAAGACATAGTTAAAAGGAGTTACAATAATAAAACAAAATAAAGAGAGAAACAAATATAAAAAAATCAAAAGTAAGGTTAGGTCATGATATATAACAACTTCAACCATCCATATTACTTGTATTTTATCAAAAGAATTTAAACAATAATTCTGATAAGTAACATTTCATCAAAATTTCACTACTACTTACATATATTTCTTTTCATGATCACTCATTCGATTAGATAAATTTAGCAAAAAGGTAACTATCCTAACTATCTTTTAGGCATAGTTCAACAAGAGATCATTTGCAACAATACTTCCATCTCAATATTTCCTTCACCTATATTCATCCTAAAATCTGATCTTCCAACAATTGAACTTAAATATCATAATAAATAAGTTAAAATAACCAAATCATCATAACATTGAAGTGTTCTGGTTTAGAGTATCCCAATACTCAAACTCAGAACTAGGAACCAAATCAAGTTAAAAACCAACCAAGATAAATCAGACCACTCGAAGATGTAAGATAGCTTCCAACAAGAAAAAGAGTTACACTCCAATCTAAAAAAGATGCACCCTTGCAATCATTACCTTAAGTAGTTAATTTGTTAAGTTTTTAATATAGACTAACTCATTAAACCATTCAAATACTTCTAGCCTAACACATTATTCCATCAAATTGATTTCAAATTCAGCTATACTTCCCTAAGAACATTCTACAATCATTATTACTAGAAAATCAAGAAGTTACATAACAAAATAGACAAGAGAAGTACAAAATCTTCACCAAGTGTGAAGCTGAAAGAAAAATAAAGGAAGGATATGGAGAAAGATCACAACCCCTCAACTCTTGTATGACTAAAGGACAACCTAAAGAAACCAATGACCTACATTGACAAGGTCATTATCTAATGTCTCAAACCAAAATCCAAAACAAAGATCTAATCTTGGTTCGAATTGAATGAACAACAACTAGGAGATGGTAAAGATAGATTTTATTTCCACAAGATAAAAAATAAACCATTACTCAAAAGATACAAAGATGGAAGGAATAATTTTAACACATGGTTAAGTCTAAACAATCTTCCTAACTTAGATCCGTATAGGAGAAGAAGTAATCAAAATGATTTAACCTAACAGAATTCATCATTCCATTTTCACGAAGAAGAAATTTCCTAAGCTCTGTAAGAACTAAAACTGAGTTTAATGGCCCAAGGTCTAAGAAACAGAATAACAAAATACATCAAAATAATACCGATAGAATTATCAAGAAGTTCAAGTTGATAACAACAACTGAAAAACAGTAAACCAATACCCAAAGGAGGTTTTATTTTTTAGCACATATTGCCATAATTTCATAGGTTACCCAATGACCCAATAGAGAAGAAAAATTAATATCTTTTCCCTTATGTGCTTAGAAAAACTAGGCTTCGTAAAAAAAAATCAACTCAATTCCAGAATAGAAGAAGTGTACTTTTTTAGGCCTTTTAAAAATAATAATCAAAAGAACTTAAACAAGTCCATGAATACATTTAACCAATTGATAAGAAAATCCCACAACAATTTATCTTTTCTTAATAATCACAAGACCCGAGTCTACAACCAAAATAATACAAACAAAAACCCATATTTACAATCACATACATCGATAAGAAAAAAGGCACGTTCTCAATTTCAGACCCTTCCAACTATACAAAATAATATGAATAAGTAGGCATCATAGAATGTTATGTTCCCTAAAGAATCATGAAGATTCAATCAACAATCAAGTATTCAAAATAGTTGAATAACGCATTTTCCCAACAAAGAGAAAACAAGACCATTTTAGAACAAGATACAAAGATTAAAGTTAACAAAGCTAACTACAAGATTTAAATAGTTCAAACAAGATCAAAAACAATTTTTGACTTGATATCAAGCCCATGCGAAGGATTAAAGCATAACGCAACTATCAAATCAAGAAAATTATAAACCCCAATCACATTTTCCATTATTGAAATAGAATTAAAAAAACATTCCCAATAAATAACACAAAAATCTCAAGTAGAGAAATTTTATTAGCAAAATGAAAACTAGTCTATTCCAAAGATTATATTTGTTCTCATGAAACACTTAACTAAACAAAAAATCTTAATACATAGAACCTATCATTCCCGATAGCTCTTCTCCTTCACCGATTCACGTAAGTATTGAAGAAGAGCTTTAATCTTCCTTTCGAAATGATAAAACCACACAAAAACTTCCTCTATCTCCTTTATATAGTCTCACAGCTTCCAACCCTTTCTTCCACGTCATGCAAGGAAGGAAAACTCATGCATTGACACATTGCATACAAAAAACAAACTGGAGGTTTGAAAACAAAAACAACCACCTACAGAGGTCTAGCTCCAAAACCAAAACCTCTATCTTCTTCCTAGGCGCTTTTCGTCGATTTCCAAAAATTAAATACAAAGTAGGATTTTTAGTCCTTCCTATTTTCCCACCACCACCATATCCAAATTTGGATTGGACTTAATTCAAACAAAACATGCCTCATAAAACTTTGGAAAAAATGCCAACTCATCCATCTTAAGTTTCTAACTACCTTTTCCAAATTTCACTGCAAAAAGAGATAAGGCTTAATAAATTAACTTGAATTCATTGCCTCCCACTTTCCTCTTTCCCCATGTTGTTTCATAGGCCCCCTTATGTTAGCCATTCCCTTATTTAGGTTAGACACTAATTTAAGAATCAACATAGGTCCATAGGTAAGTCCATAGTTTTAGTCTAGGTCCCTCTTAATTCTTTTTCATCCCAATTTAACAAAAGAACATATAAACTCAAGTTAGGTTTAACCCTTAGGATAGAGTTACTAGTTTTAGAACATAGTTCTATTAGGTCCCAGTACCCAATGAAAACTTCATCAAAACATAATAGAAAATAACCAACTTGTTACTTGATTAAATGAGAAGCAGAGATCCATGAAGAGGTTCGTTCATAACCTTTACACATTCCAGATCCATAATTCTTCCATCTATCCAAATTAGACATCATGACATGAAAATTAGAAGCATACCTTGGATCAATGGAATTGATCCAAGGTAATGTTGTTTGAATCCCCTTAAATTATGAAAACTAAAACTCAAATTCATTATCCCTGGCAGTTAATTTAATTTGCATAGAAGAGATGGATTGCTTCATTTTCAAATAATCAAAATCATGATAGAATGTACCTATTCCAAACAGATAACTTCTTATCTTCTACAAACATGATCTCCTAAGTAATAAGAGTACAACATATTAAGACAAAATAATCTTGCAACGTTTGTACCTTCTATAGTAGAATTCATCATAGGTACACCATGTTAGAGGCATTAAATTACTGAATTTCATAATGTGTCATTATCATAGGTACCATGGATATATGCCTTTAATATATTTAGATGAGGAGTCCACAGAGTACATGATGTCAATTGCAATCAACCAAAAATTTAATAACATGGCCAAAAGCTAAGCTAAAATTATATTTGGGCACTTGTGATTGGGAATATTTCTAGACATTTATTGATACTATTTTAGAGGAAATGTCATATACAATGGGGTTTATTTTTCCATTCGACAAAGAAAATATTAGAAACAATGTAAGGCCCACAAATTCGGCTTTCAAAACTGTACTAAAATGAATTAATTTAATGGGGGAAATTTGTAGAAAAAATTGTTTAAGGGTCAGTTGCAAGAGTGATACTTTGTTCATGATTTAATTAATTTCTGATTAATTATTTATCTAGTTTCACAACTTAGGTCCTTAATAAATTTTATAAACCAATTCTTAAGTTAAAGTGGTCCCATCTCACTTATGTCATTTATACCCTTATTACACCTTTATTCTAATTAATTAATTTTCATATAAACACTTTCCATTTTTAACCCCTTAATTAATTTAATGAAAAATGTCCCATTAGCCACTTTAGTTTTAATATCTAGAAAAAACATCATTTACTTATTTATTAAATTCAAAGTGGAAGGGGAGGGGGTCACAACATAGTCTAATCCACAAGAGTAGGTACCCTAGGGCCTTATTTGTTAATTAGATTTTTAACATTTTGCACATACACATTCCCACAAAATATAACATCACTTAAGTGATGTAGGATTCATTCTAAAACATTGGATTAGATCTATCTTGGCCATTAGATCTCAGGTTAGACTAAAACCTATAAATCCTTATGATCTCTCCTATTATTATTTTCTTACCCTATTCTTATCATTTTCACTCTTTTGTTTTGCGGGTTTGCGAGAATGTAGGCCATGGATCCAAAGAGATATTGTGAAGTATTTTTCCTTGTTAGAAGGATATAAACACCATTTTGGGTATTTATATTATCTACATCCCCTGTCCTATGGTTTGCTTTACATTTAATTTGTTATTATATTATTATTCTTTTTGTTTTTAACCTATTTGGGTATGGGAATTTTTGCCCCATTTTATTTCTAGATCTAATTAATGTATATACACAATCCAAAGTTATATATATATATATATATATATATAATATTATATTTGTTTTAGATTTATTTATTTAAAAAATGTTGAATCGATAGATTTAACATTTTATTTTAACCTATTTTTTAAATAAATCAAACATATATATATATATACATACATCTACATACATACATACATACATACATACATACATACATACATACATACATACATATACTAAACTAGGTTATGGGATGGCCGATCTATATAAAAAATAGCGCAGAGTATATGTTTAGTAGTTACGGCTAACAATATGTACAAGTTTAGGTTTGGGTGGGGTTGTCAACCCACCCCACTCCACAATGTAAAATGGTTTCATGGTGGGGTCATCACCCCCAACCCTTTTTTTTATCATATACAGAGGCTTGGCCACATAGGCCTATTCGGCCCAATATATAGACAATCCTTTTCTTATATTCGATAAATGTAATGCCGCATTTGGCGTGTACCCTAGTTCTTGTCGAATGACCCCTTTTTATTGAGTGTCGAATGGTCTGTGTGAATTTCCGTTGTCTTAGATCTTGTCTTAGTGATGTTTTAGAACCTTCCCTCTCCTTCTTGCATTCTCAAGTCATTAATGACACCTTTGTGTGTGGACTGTGTAATGTCCTGTGCGTTAACCTATTTAAAGAAGGATATCACATCAATACGCCATTGCCGTATTCAATTTCGTTATTGCCTTGTGACCTTAGTTGACATTTATTGGTTTGACAATCTTACCTTGAGTTCATTTGATCTTTGACATAGTGGCTTGGTTTCAAGTCTTTATTCTGTCTTCGTGATTTCAATAAAGTGGTTGCAGTTATGATATGCTATCATATCTTGTGGTATCTTGTTGATATCATGTTAACTATATCTAAGGACTTCATTTTTTCCTAAGGTAAGACTTGACGTTTCTAAACAGTATAACCTAGACCTCGACTTTGACATAAACCACAACCTAGGCATTATATTAATCAAGACCCATGGAGTCAAGATCATTGTGAGATTTGACATGAAGCTATGTTTTGGAAAATAACGACTTCAATGTTAAAAAGAGATTTTAAAAAGGGTCACAGATAGGACTAGAAACATAATTTAAATTGGAATGTTAATTCTTTTGACTTTGTTTCCTTGGTTGGCTAGAGGTGGGTGGCTTTAATAGCCACCTGCCATTGCATTAAAAAACCCCCATCCTTCTTGGTGTGTTCAACTCTTTCTTGCTGGTGGCCGCACTTCCTCCTTCATTTATTATTTCTGATTTAAAAATCTTCTTGGTTTCTTGTTTGATCGCCGCATATCCTTCTCTCGACCGCATGATATTTTCCAGGCTAGTGAAGCGGCGTGTTTCCTCCACTTTCTTTGGGTGCTTTGCAAGGTGTGTTCAGTCGGGAATCCACAAAGAAGAACTTGCAACAGAATTAGCTAGGCGCGAGACAGTTACAGCTTTGGTAGAAGTTTTTTTTTTTGAGCACTTCCAAGAAGCAGTGCTGTCCAACTTTGTTGTTATCTCTATTTAGTATCGAATGCATCCTCAAATTCAAGATTATTCTTCAAGATATTTTATCAAAATCAATTAAGTGATAGTGAGAGTGTTACTAGGAGACTCTCATTTACGTGTCGTCAATTCCTTCAAGGGTTTTCTGGATGAAGCCTCTCGGGTTATTTTAACACACTCATTGTTAAATTGAGGAAAAATATGGTCTTCCTCCCTCGCCTTTTCCCGAGGAAGCTTTGTTGTGTTTGAAACACGAGGGTTTGAGTCACCGCATCGTTTCATGTCACAAGCTGCTAATTATTACATGCAAGCCGCAACGCTTTGTCCCTCCACCGGCAATGCTCATAACCAGTTGGCAGTGTTGACAACATACACTGGGGATGCACTAGGTGCAATATATCATTACGCCACAATCTTGCGCTTTACGCTAGTGTTGTATGTAATTTAATTCTGTGTAATATCTCATGTCCAAGCCCCATCGGATGAGATATACAGGACTTAAAGATTGAGTCAGCATGTTTGCACTTGTTAGAAACATTTCAATTACACGGTGAATGAATCTTGCAACCATCTTTTTGAAGCGGCCCTCAGTATTGTTATAGTTTCTGACATTATCTCTAGCCGTGTCAAAGCTGGCACAAAGTATCTGCAGTGTGCAGTAACAACACAAGTGGAGTAATAGTTTATTGATCTATTGGAATTCTGCAGCAACTTCTGATTTGATTGATTATCTATTGTCTGCGAATTGCATGTAATAATGATGCTAGGGGTTAATAGTCTTGGAGTGGATTTGAGACGTTGAACGTTGTAAAAAGGTGCATTATCGTAATTTGCTTTCAACTTCGTATTTATGCTACAAAGTCGACTTGGAGACTTCTCATTAAGAAGTGTTTAAAATTGACTGAAGATGGAAGGAAATCACCGAGCTTTCAAGCAGAGGCAATGTGAAGAAGACAGATGTGCTTATAGGCAAGTCTTTGGGCACTTTAAATTGAATTAGATAAGTATTTTTGTTTGGTATTTTTCAAGGGTCTTTTACTTTGTAGTTGAATCAGATGAGCATTTTTCTTTGGTATCTATGTGGGTTTTGTTACTCCAATGGGAAGGTGAAAGTCAGACTTCTGGGTGTGCTCCTGGCACTGCCATGAAGCTTGCATAAGAGATCTACGTGCTGAGGAAAAGGAATGTTTTTGGAATGTGTTGTAGCTGCTGGAGCCTTGGTTCGTCATGGCCGCATTGAGGAAGCCCCAAACAGGCATGATAAGACTAACCCTCTCTCTTAATGATTTATTTCCTTTAGCATTTGGATAAATCGACCTTTGCAATTTTGTTCGACTGCTGTAGATGTGGGTTTCTTTTAGAATGTTGATGTGTTTTTGTTTTACTAAATAAATAGCATTTGGACTCTGGATATTATATAACATGCATTTACATATATTGACTCTTTCTTGAAAGAGATGCCCAGAAAGAGATGGGTTCCAAATGACTTTAATCATAATTGCATGAGCTGATCTCTCTCCCCCTTTACCGTTTATCTTAATTACTATTTGACAAGAAGAAATCTCTCCAGTGATTCTCGCTTATCGATCTTATAAAGTTGGTTTATCATTTTGCCATGATTATTCCTATGAACAGTGGTTTCTGTAGAAAATATTGTGGTGTGTGTATGAGATTTAGAATATTCCTTGTATTGTTTTTTTGTAGAACATGGCTTGAAAACGGGAATTTTCTTGGAAGACTATGTTTGTCTTTTATTGTGGTTTGATAACGATATAAACCCCTTTAGAATTGGGGGCTTCTAGTTGGGGAGTCGATTGGTTTCTTGGCCTTTCTAGATACCGTCTGACTCTTTTGATTACCGTTTACCTTGGGGATTATTGAAAATTCCTCACCAGGCCCTCTGCTATTATTATTACTATGAGATTATTATTACATTAGAACCCTCCTGAAGCATGCGTTAATGGGTTTTCCATGACCTTTACGAATATGTTAAGCACGCAAGTCATTATCCTATGTGGATAATTCTATGGCTTAATTTTGAGGCACTACTTGGATCTTTGAATCGGTTAAAGTAATTTTGGATACATCGAACTCTCATGAATGTCGACATTCTTCAAGTTTGATTGATATGTGATGCCCTCATGCATATGAATTCAGGCAATGCTTGAAATATGAAATTATAAATATATCTTATACTTTGACCTTGAAGCTTGTCGAAAGACTTTTGGTAGGAAAACAGATGAATAGGGAAGTTAAGATAACTACCCTAAAATGGAGTCATGCATAGCCTTAAGTAAAGGTGACAGCTACCATAATGGGACTGTGCATACCATGTATGACAGTAAGGATATAAGTCCACCTGAAATTATTTAACTTCATTTTATAGAACAATAATTAATACCCATAAATTGGGGTATGCAAGTGGAGGTTGAATTATATAACAGGGTATATTATGTTATCAGGTAACCAGTAAGGATAAATATGTTATTTCAATACTTGGTTAATGAGTGGAATATTTTCTGGCATTTACGATGATTATTATGTTAGCTAAAAATTGATACTCGCATCTTATTAGGAGTTGAGATAATGTTGATACTTGTATTTATAGTGGCTTGGACCGTGCTTACATATCTTAGCTAGTCAAATGTATCTTTGACATATTAGCAAAATATGACAATACTGTTGATTGTGACTCTTTCCAACGAGTTGGACTCTTATACTAATAGAAACATATAAAGACATGGTAATAAACAACCAAAAGGAAATCTAAGTAATATTTGAACTCATGGATTGGCGGAATATTTGTTAACATAAGTATATTCTTAAAATTGTGAGATAAATATCCCAATTATACTTACATATCACTGATTATCTATGAAGGTTTGATACTTGGGTAATATCGATGAATAATATAAGATTGATACTTGTATTTATTATCTAAACTTAATGTCATTGGTGCTTTTATTTAATTGAAAGATAATATTGTTGGATACTTATATTTGTGAAGTAGGTCGAGGGTATTAGGTGAGCATTATTATTGTTACTGTAATTTAAGTATGATTTATTGCATGGTTAAGGTTGTATATCTAGTCACTTGGAATTGTGTCCTTATGTAAGCAGATCTTAAAGAAGTGAACATTAATGAGTAGGAAATGTATTGTCATGAGATGTGCAATTAAGTTTTAAATGTATGTTAGAAATTTATCTGATAAGGAGCATTGCAAACTTTCATTTATTTAAATGCTAGATGGCATAAATTATTAGGTGAGGTTTATATCTTATCATGCTCAGTTCTAGCGAACTGACTCTAGTAAATATTTCTGCAGATGGATTATGTGAGTAGATTAAAGGGAAAAGTGTAAAAGTTTCATCAGTTCAAATTATGAAGTTCTTTGTAGAAAGTTGAATGTGTTGTAAATTTTGTAACTTTTCTTGCAAGGAGTTTAGAAAACCTCTTTCCTTGGGTTGTTCGAAATTGCATGATGATGTTGTCTTTTCCTTCGTAGGTAAACTGGTAACTTATCTTTGTGAGAAATGATATTCAATCATTACATTGGCATAAGTATTGTAAAACCTTGATTTTGGGAGTAAAGTATTAAGTCAAAACTCTCTGAAACCTTGTAAAGATGTGATATAAGTAAAATTAAATGGAGTGGTTAACCCTTATAGAAGTTAACTAAAATATATATATATTCGATAAATTAATGTAGAGATGACTTACTTGAGAACAAGATTTCCTCAAGTACTTAAAGGTGAAACTATCCTTGTAAAGTAAAGTTTTATAAATTGATCTCCCTAGCTAAAATAGTGAACACTACCCCTTTTGGGTGAACTCTTAAACAAGCTTAAGGGAAAACAATGGTTAGTTTCTGGAAGATAATAAGATTTACCAAGTAGGAGAAGACTTTAAGTGAACTACTCTACAATGTATAAGAAAATAACTCAGTTGGTAAGATGAATTTGTGCGAATCATATATTGAATCTTTCTAAAAACATAAGTCACGAGTTAAAGGGTGTTTTATCAAAATAAATAACCTTCAATCATTTCTTATTGTGGCTTGCCCTAGCTGTGAGAGTGTCATGTGGTTGGACTTCTATGTTGTCCTGTCAAAAGGGAAGTGTATTAAACTTTTGAGTGTGAACGTTTCCGTGCTGACCTTGTGGTCATCCTCATAAGAAGTGGTTCCCAGAGTTGGTTGTAACCTTGTGATGACATGTTGTGTCGTGTTTGTGTCAAAAAAAGTTATCCCGTATTTCACCGTGTTGTTGTGTGTGAAATTCTAGGTCACTACACTTGTATCGAGCATAGGTTCATGCTCTCGAACCTCTGGGCCAGCTTGGAGTGGTGGTGGTGTTACATGATGATACCACATGATGATGATGATGTTGCATGATGATGATTGATATTGGAAGAGTAATGTGCTTTAAGCGTGATGTAATTGATGTTGTAATTGTGATATTGTCAATGCACATGATGTGTATATCACCTTGTGCGTGTTTGTGATCATGTTGATATGTTGGGGATGGGAGTATTCTCTCTCCTTGTGGATTCTATGAAGAGTTCACGTGTGAATTACTGTTTGTGATGTGTGAAAAGAATTATAATGTGGATGACGTAGTGTTGGAGCATTGTGACATATTGTGATATGTAGGTGTATCAATGTGTTGTATGACTAGATTGATGTTAAAAGAAATGAGTTGTATCATGATGTTTTACCATGTTTTAAAGAAATGTGTGTACCACCTTGTTATGTAGCAATGGATGTTATGTTGTGATGTACTATGTTCATCGTATGTATGATTTGTGCAAATATGTAATGCTTCATGTTGTGATTTGGGGTCATACGGTGAGTGTATGAACCCTATCGTATGGTGATTACACTTTGGGTGTAGAATGTGGTAAAGTGATGTGTTACACCCGGTGAATGTATGATTGTGATCTGCCTTGTATATGTACCACCATTGTGTTAGTGATGTAGTTACATGTTATGTTGTGAACCTTACGCTAACCGACCCTGAGGGAAATCGGTAGAAGTGTATGTTGAGAGTGAGGAATGGTGTACCATGGGTCAATAACTCAAGCTGAAATTCGGTTTAGTAGATAACAACGTGTGATTCTTTCCTCTCTCCCTATGTGGTTATATGTATGCAACCTAAGTGCAACTATGACTATGTTTAGCCTTGTCGAAGTGGTGGCGGGATGATTCAGATAGAGGTGATGACAGTTGTATTATTGATATGTATTTTACAAGCTGAGGCTCGATGATCCGAGTGCTAGCACTCGTTGAGTACCCCTTTGGTGGCCAAATAAGGCCACATAGTTATCGTAATGTGACATCATTATAAGTTGATTTTATTAGTAAATTGAGCTTTTTACTTTATTTTGTAAGGACCAACAACTTTTCTTGATTGCCATGCTTTACAATATTGGGCATTTCCTTGGTTTGTGGCACTAACAGGTGGATTTTCGTACTAACTATGGCTATTTGGCCATTTATTTTGCTTGATTTTGGGTCTTCTTTCAAATTTGGAATTTTGACCACCTTGCCCAAGGCTTGTACTTTGGCACTTGGCATTTGGATTGGATTGTTGTGCTGGTTCTATTGTCGTGATGTGTGGAATAGGGTCATGGGATGCACCATGGAATGGTTGGGCCTATGGACCAGCTTCATTTTATGGGGTACGCCCCAAGGAGTTACAGATAACTAGCGGGTTGTTGAACCACGCGTTATTATGTCACTTGGGTTAGGAGTGTTCAAACTCTATGTGTCTTAGGCCATAGGGTCAACCGGCCTCCTTGAGGGAGGCATAAGAGTTTGAGGGAGGCATAAGAGACTTGAGGGAGGCATAAGAGACTTGAGGGAGGCATAAGAGTTTGAGGGAGGCATATGATATTTGTGTGTATGGTTGATGTTTTGGGATATATGTTGAGTTATTGTGATGTTTGGTAGTGGTATTTTGATGTATGTGTTACTCATGTCAAATGGATATGTGTTGTGATGTTGTAGATATGTCATTGATTCCCTTATAGATACTATGTACCTGTAATATTGTTTAGTGTTATGTGAATTTTCATAAGTGCAAATTGAGGAAATGTCTGGTGGATTGTAGTACTCTTTTGTTCAAGTATTTAATATGTTAGTCATAGATGTGTGACGAGTACTATGTTATGTGGACTGTGCCTATTCCATTCCATATTTGAGTAACCTTTTTGTGGTGTAATACAATCATGAAGTATATACTTGTGTGCTTGTGAATTTGTAGTGTCTTTTTGAACCTGATAGGGTGTTGTGTTAGTAGTTCATGTTGGGCACCCACAATAAGGAATAAACTAAAACTCTTCAATGGTGAAATTTTTAAAAAATTAAACTAAGAATAATGCTAATGGAAAGGAACTAATGAAATAATAAATAAGAGGGAACTTCCAATCTTCACAGAACCTTGAAAGTTAAAATTTCTACCAAATGTTCCTAAGGCTACCTTGTGGCGTGTACCCTAGTTCTTGTCGCAATGACCCCTTTTTGTTGAGTGTCGAATGGCTGTGTGAATTTCCGTTGTCTTAGATCTTGTCTCAGTGATGTTTTAGAACCTTCCCTCTCCTTCTTGCGTTCTCAAGTCGTTAATGACACCTTTGTGTGTGGACTGTGTAATGTCCTGTGCGTTAACCTATTTAAAGAAGGATATCACATCAATACGCCATTGCCGTATTCAATTTCGTTATTGCCTTGTGACCTTAGTTGACATTTATTGGTTTGACAATATTACCTTGAGTTCATTTGATCTTTGACATAGTGGCTTGGTTTCAAGTCTTTATTCTGTCTTCGTGATTTCAATAAAGTGGTTGCAGTTATGATATGCTATCATATCTTGTGGTATCTTGTTGATATCATGTTAACTATATCTAAGGACTTCAATTTTTCCTAAGGTAAGACTTGACGTTTCTAAACAGTATAACCTAGACCTCGACTTTGACATAAACCACAACCTAGGCATTATATTAATCAAGACCCATGGAGTCAAGATCATTGTGAGATTTGACATGAAGCTATGTTTTGGAAAATAGCGACTTCAATGTTAAAAGGAGATTTTAAAAAGGGTCACAGATCCGACTGGAAACATAATTTAAATTGGAATGTTAATGTCTTTTGACTTTGTTTCCTTGGTTGGCTGGAGGTGGGTGGCTTTAATAGCCACCTACCATTGCATTAAAAAACCCCATCCTTCTTGGCGTGTTCAACTCTTTCTTGCTGGTGGCCGCACTTCCTCCTTCATTTATTATTTCTGATTTGCAAATCTTCTTGGTTTCTTGTTTGACTGCCTGCATATCCTTCTCTGACCGCATGAGATTTTCCTTGGATGGATTGCATGTGGAGTGGTTGAGAGGTGTTTTTCTTCGTGGCTCCTCCTGGATGCCTTCCTTCCTCCCTGCTAGCCGCGTGGGTTCGATATGGTGGTTTTTGATGAAGCTTCCAGCTAGTGAAGTAGGCATGTTTCCTCCACTTTCTTTGGGTGCTGCGAGGTGTGTTCTGGTCGAGAATCCACAGCAGTTAGTTGCAGCAGGAATTAGCCACGTGGCGGATAAGTTATAGTTTGGTAGAATTTTTTTTTTTAGTGCTTCCAACAAGCGTGTGCCGCCAACTATGTTGTTATCTATTCAGTATCGAATGCATCCTCAAATTCAAGATTATCCTTCAAGATATTTTATCAAAATCGATTAAGTGACAGTGAGAGTGTTACCAGGAGACTCTGTTACGTGTCGTCAATTCCTTCAAGGGTTTTCTGGATGAAGCCTCTGGTTATTTTCACGCACTCATTGTTAAATTGAGGGCAAAATATGGTCTTCCTCCCTCGCCTTTGCCCGGGGAAGCTTTGTTGTGTTTGAAACACCAGGGTTTGAGTCACTGCGCCGTTTCATGTCACAGGCTGCTCATATATTTGGGGGATCTGGCCAGATACAAGGAGCTCTTTGCAGTGCAAAATGCAAGTAATCATGTTTGGACTGTTACTGCTAATTATTACATGCAAGCCGCAGCGCTCTGTCCCTCCACCGGCAATGCTCATAACCAGTTGGCAGTGTTGGCAACATACACTGGGGATGCACTAGGTGCAATATATCATTACTGCCGCAGTCTTGCAGTTTCTACTGGTGTTGTATGTAATTTAATTCTGTGTAATATCTCATGTCCAAGCCCCATCGGATGAGATATACAGGACTTAAAGATTGAGTCAGCATGTTTGCACTTGTTAGAAACATTTCAATTGCACGGTGAATGAATCTTGCAACCATCTTTTTGAAGCGGCCCTCAGTATTGTTATAGTTTCTGACATTATCTCTAGCCATGTCAAAACTGGCACAAAGTATCTGCAGTGTGCAGTAACAACACAAGTGGAGTAATAGTTTATTGATCTATTGGAATTCTGCAGCAACTTCTGATTTGATTGATTATCTATTGTCTGCGAATTGCATGTAATAATGATGCTAGGGGTTAATAGTCTTGGAGTGGATTTGAGACGTTGAACGTTGTAAAAAGGTGCATTATCATAATTTGCATTCAACTTCGTATTTATGCTACAAAATCGACTTGGAGACTTCTCATTAAGAAGTGTTTAAGGTTGACTGAAGATGGAAGGAAATCACCGAGCTTTCAAGCAGAGGCAATGTGAAGAAGACAGATGTGCTTGTAAGCAAGTCTTTGGGCACTTTAAATTGAATTAGATAAGTATTTTTGTTTGGTATTTTGAAGGGGTCTTTTGCTTTGTAGTTGAATCAGATGAGTGTTTTGTTTGGTATCTGTGTGGGTTTTGTTACTCCAATGGGAAGGTGAAAGTCAGACTTTTGGGTGTGCTCCTGGCGCTGCCATGAAGCTTGCATAAGAGATCTACGTGCTGAGGAAAAGGAATGTTTTTGGAATGTGTTGTAGCTGCTGGAGCCTTGGTTCGACGTGGCTGCATTGAGGAAGCCCCAAACAGGCATGATAAGACTAACCCTCTCTCTTAATGATTTATTTCCTTTAGCATTTGGATAAATCGACCTTTGCAATTTTGTTTGACTGCTGTAGATGTGGGTTTCTTTTAGAATGTTGATGTGTTTTTGTTTTACTAAATAAATAGCGTTTGGACTCTGGATATTATATAACATGCATTTACATATATTGACTCTTTCTTGAAAGAGATGCCCAGAAAGAGATGGGTTCCATTGATTCTTACTTATCGATCTTATAAAGTTGGTTTATCATTTTGCCATGATTATCCCCTGTGAACAAAGTGGTCTCTCAGTAGAAAATATTGTGGTGTGTGTATGAGAATTAAAATATTCCTTGTATTGTTTTTTATTTGTAGAACATGGCTTGAAAATGAAAATTTTCTTGGAAGACTATGCTTCTCTTTTATTGTGGTTCGATAATGATATAAACCCATTAGAATTGGGGGCTTCTATTTGGGGAGTCATACTTTGGTTTTACTCGGCCTTTCTAGATACCATCCGACTCTTTTGATTACCGTTTACCTTGGGGATTATTGAAAACTCCTCACCAGGGCCCTCTCGCTATTATTTTTACTATGAGATTATTATTAGATTAGAACCCTCCCGAAGCATGCGTTAATGGGTTTTCTATGACCTTTACGAATATGTTAAGCACACAAGTCATTATCCCGTGTGGATAATTCTATGGCTTAATTTTGAGGCACTACTTGGATCTTTGAATCGGTTAAAGTAATTTTGGATGCATCGAACTCTCATGAATGTTGACATTCTTCAAGTTTGATTGATATGTGATGTCCACATGCATATGAATTCGAGCAATGCTTGAAATATGAAATTATAAATATATCTTATACTTTGACCTTGAAGCTTCTCGAAAGACTTTTTGGTATGAAAACGGATGAATAGGGAAATTAAGATAACTACCCTAAATTGGAGTCATGCATAGCCTTAAGTAAAGGTGACAAATACCATAATGGGACCGTGCATACCATGTAATGATGATAAGGATATAAGTCCACCCGAAATTATTTAACTTCATTTTATAGAACAATAATTAATGCCCATAAATTGGGGTATGCAAGTGGAGGTTGAATTATATAACAGGGGTATATTATGTTATCGTGTAACCAAGTAAGGATAAATATGTTATTTCAATACTTGGTTAACTTAGAGTCGAATATTTTCTAGTATTTACGATGATTATTATGTTAGCTAAAAATTGATACTCGCATCTTATTAGGAGTTGAGATAATGTTGATACTTGTATTCATAGTGGATTGGACCGCGCTTACATATCTTAGTTATTCAAATGTATCTTTGACATATTAGCAAAATATGACAATAATGTTGATCGTGACTCTTTCCAATGAGTTGGACTCTTATAATAATAGAAACATATAAAGACATGGTAACAAACAAAAAAGGAAAATCTAAGTAATATTTGAACTCATGGATTGGTGGAATATTTGTTAACATAATTACATTCTTAAAATTGTGAGATAAATATCCCAATTATACTTACATATCATCACGATTATCTATGAAGGTTTGATACTTGGGTAATTTTGATGAATAATATAAGATTGATACTTGTATTTATTATCTAAACTTAATGTCGTTGGTTCTTTTATTTAATTGAAAGATAATATTGTTGGATACTTATATTTGTGAAGTGGGTCGAGGGTATTAGGTGAGCATTATTATTATTACTGTAATTTAAGTAGGATTTATTGCATGGTTAAGGTTGTATATCTAGTCACTTGGAATTGTGTCCTTATGTAAGAAGATTTTAAAGAAGTGAACATTAATGAGTAAGAAATATATTATCATGAGATGTGCGATTAATTTATAAATGTATGTTATAAATTTATTTGATAAAGAGTATTGCAAACTTTCATTTATTTATATGCTAGATGGCATAAATTATTAGGTGAGGTTTATATCTTATCATGCTCGAGTTCTAGCGAACCGACTCTAGTAAATATTTCTGCGAGATGGATTATGCGAGTAGATTAAAGGGAAAAAGTGTAAAATTTTCATCGATTCAAATTATGAAGTTCTTTGTAGAAAGTTCAATGTGTTGTAAATTTTGTAACTTTGCTTGCAAGGAGTTTAGAAAACCTCTTGCCTTGGGTTGTTCAGAAATTGCGTGATGATGTTGTCTTGTCCTTCTGTAGGTAAACTGGTAACTTATCTTTGTGAGAAATGATATTCAATCATTACATTGGCATAAGTATTGTAAAACCTTGATTTTGGGAATAAAGTATTAAGTCAAAACTCTCTGACACCTTGTAATGATGTGATATAAGTAAAATTAAATGGAGTGGTTAACCCTTATAGAAGTTAACTAAAATATATATATTCAGATAAATTAATGTAGAGATGACTTACTTGAGAACAAGATTTCCTGAAGTACTCAAAGGTGAAACTATCCTTGTAAAGTAAATTTTTATAAATTGATCTCCTAGCTAAACTAGTGAACACTACCCCTTTTGGGTGAACTCTTAAACAAGCTTAAGGGAAAACAATGGTTAGTTTCTGGAAGATAATAACATTTACCAAGTAGGAGAAGACTTTAAGTGAACTACTCTACAGTGTATAAGAAAATAACTCAGTTGGTAAGATGAAATTGTGCAATCATATATTAAATCTTTCTGAA
Organism: Taxus wallichiana var. yunnanensis; assembly: GCA_018340775.1. NCBI lineage: Eukaryota > Viridiplantae > Streptophyta > Pinopsida > Cupressales > Taxaceae > Taxus > Taxus wallichiana. Next base: position 911,462,952 of record CM031239.1, read on the forward strand.
AATGTAGTGCCCACTTCGCTTCGACCTCATTTTGTTTTGTTGTTTTCAAGACCGATTACTTCACTATTGATTTTTATGGCTTCTTGATTTAGCATACTAGTAGATATTATAGACGTTGGACCATTATTGATTTGATCTTTATATGATGCATATGGTTTCTTGGTGGAAATTTGATGACGATATTGTATACTTTTGACAGGGGTTATTTATCTTAATTATGACATGTGGTATATTTAATCATATTGAGTAGAACTTGATAATTTGACTAATGTGATGATCATTTTGACATAAATGAAATGTGCTAAAAGTGTAAGTGATATCGTACTTGCATAGATGATAGTAAACCATGTGTCGTTAATTTTAGGTTATATTGTATATTTGGCATGAATGTTTTAATGCGCCAACAGCCGAGGGAGGTATTTTCTATTACTGCAGTATATTATATTCACAAAAATATTAGGGAGTGGAGACCAACCACATCGGAATTCGAGAAGAATCCAGCTAAGGTCACCATGGCAACAAGTAATTGTGTGTGTGTTAGAATTATCTAGTGAAGGGAAAATTGTGACCTAGGGATCTGTGTTGTTTTGTTTTAATTTTTCCCTTTTATTATGTTGTATGTGTTGCTCTTAGTAAGTGAAATTTTATTTGTGTTATTATTCATATTCTTTGGATTGGAGTTTACCCCTTTTTTAGCAATGGGTTGTAGTGTATTAATTAAGTTAATTTGAAATTGTCCTAAACTAATTAAAAGATGTGACCTAAGAGAGTTCATTTATTAGGTTTTGATTTACTTGGGACTTTGTGTGGATTGATGTGTGTTTGCGTTTGAGTGTAACACACTCTACCCCTCATGGGAAACTCGAATTTGGCCTTGGAGGCCAAATTTAAAAGCTTATGGGACAAGTCAAACTTGTCCCACACCTCTTAAAACCCCATGCCAACCCTACCTACGGGTTGTAAGCCAAATTTAGGGTCTTTTAGGTGTTTTGGGGGATAAAAGGGTAAAAATATTAATTACACTTCCTTTCAAAATTTAATTTTGTCCTTTGAAGGAGTGGGATTAGTTGGAGTGTGTAAGGTGTTTGCTTTTCTTTTAACCACTTATTAATGGTGCATTGGAATATGAAGTTGACCAAATGATGTGGAGTGGAGGGAAAAGGAGGTGGCATCCTACTTGGAGCCACATCATCCCTCCCTCTCTTTTCTCTATTTATTTGATCCTCTTGTTTGTTTTGGGGGTTGGAAGTTTCATTTTAAGTCTTTTGTATTTTGGAGAGGAGAGGATTTGGAAAGAGTTTGTGGATTTTTGGAGCTTGTTGATACTTGTGGGAATTTTGTGGGAGCTTGTGGATGCTTACTTGATCTTTGGAGGGATTTGAGACTTCATACTTGGAAAAAACTCTACCATGGAATGGTAGGAGCTTCACCTTTGTTGTATTATGTTTTCTTATTTTTGTTATATGAATGCGTACATATGTTGTGTTGAATTTTGTTGTTGCAATGATTGTTGGGAATGGGTAGAATTCCTATGTTTGTAGTGGGAGGAGAATATGGGGAGTTTAATTGAGGGAGGCATAAGAGATCATGTCCTTGAGGAGGGAGTTTGGGTTGGGTGCCCACCTTGTAAGAGAAATGCTTGCATTTTCTTCTTGTTTTACTTTGAGGGAGCCATAAGAGTTGAGGGAGGCATAAGAGTTGTTAGGGGTATTGTGTTTTACATTGGAGGCTTTTAGGTGGCACCATTCCCATGGGAGGCATAAGTGGCCTCCCCATATGTCTTACTCTTATGGCTTTGTTGATAAGCCTTGTGACTTGTTGTTGTGATTGTTTTCCCTCTTGTTGTGTTGTTGATTTTGTTTTGAAGGATTATGGAATGAATGTGAAATTTTATGTTGAGTTATGTGGAAGCTAGTAGTTGCCATGAGTTGGATTTTTCTCCCATTGGGATGTGGTTGGGGCTCGGGGGCCAATGGAGAGGATGGCTTCTCTTCTCCATTGGGTATCTTGGTTGGGAGGAGAGCGTTGCCTCTCCCCTTATTTTGTTGTGAATCAAGCAAACTATGGAGGAGCCACCTTGTTGATATTTGGAGCATTGGAACCTTGTTGATGACATTGTGAAGCCACCATGTATTTTACCCACCTTGAGTGGAGGAAAAATGTAATATTACTTTGTATTTTAGCTTCCATTATTGTAAATTTGTTTCCACATGAAGTAGAAAGTGTTGTAACAAGATGTTGAAGGAAAGTTGTTTTGAACTTCATTAGTAAGGTTGTAATGTAGATGGAATCAAAAGTTGAAAGGAAGACAATCTATTTATTCTCCTTCTTACTTGGCTTGGAACCTCTTATGAATAAGTTGATCTTATTGAAATGCTAGTAGTTCTTGCTTTAAAACTTAATGGAAAGATTGTTGAACACCTCTTGAGGAAAGTTGGGAATTTTTAAAAAATATACATATATTAAATCCCATTTTGTTACTCAAAGGAGATGTATTGCAAAGTTGGAATACTAGAGCATTTACCATTCTTGTTTTGTTGATGAAAAGACTTAAGTTTTAAATAGTTTTAAATATGCCAATAAAGAAATCTATGCTCTAGCTCTATTATGTTTTTCTTCATTTAAGAATTCATTGTAAAATTATTTGCAAATTAGTAAGTGAAAGGAAATCAAACCTATTTGAAATCCCATACAAATGCTCCTATTAAAATATGTAGAAAGAAATTTTATTGTAAAAGTTCTAAGCTTATTTAGCTCATTACCCATATTTCAATAATAAGGAAAACTGATATTTTAAATATAATTCATATTAAAGTATTATTAAACTTAATGGAATTACTATTAGTAAATTGTAATATACCAATATACTAATTATATTCTTATATATATTAACAAAGTATACTAATAATTATATATATATTTAAAACAAAACCTATGGCATGGCCGTAATAGGATTGCAATCAAACCTACATATGAACTGTCTTTTTTTTAATTGCAAAGCAAACTGTGCTCCTGTACAGTCGGATATGAAACAAATACACCTATATGAGATTCTCCTCCTCGAGCTAGCACCGTATCACTGGTAAGTCTCCATAGAGAGTCATGTAGTAAACTCCATCAGGTCTCCTCGCAACTCTCTCTCACTGTCCTTGATCAGATTTGATAAAATACCTTGAAGGCGAGTCCCAAATTTGAAAATGCATTCGATACTGAACAGATAGCAACATAGTTGGAAAACCTGCTGTAGGAAGCGCTCCAAGAAGGCATCTGCCATACTATGCAGGGTGCTACCGTAGACTTTTGGTCCTACTATTTCAGGAAGAGTCCTCCAAATCCACTGTGTAAATGCAAATAAAATTCATAGTATCCTGTAGAATAATCCTGTCACGTTTCACGATGTTAGAGAACAGTGCAGAACATCACTGTCATTCAGCGATTTAGGCTCTGATCTATTTGAGCTAGAATTTGTTAAGCGTGATCTCGCTCTCCATTTTGCTATGGATTCATAAAACTTTATGTTTCCCCTAAAAAAGGTAAGATAAATTGATTAAATGTCGTGGTTTTGTCCTGACATGCAAGAAATGAACGGATGAATTTTATATGTTTAATGCCACGGGCACGCCTCCCTCTGGTCTGTAGCTCCATATCAAACCACCATTTTCTAACTTGCGTGTCCAGGCCGAATGAAACCGTGGGAAGACCAAAAAAGGGGCGGGGACAGATTATTGCGAATCCTTTTTGCAATTAATAATTAAAGATGCGGCCCAGGAGTTAGTCATCACGCAAGGGATAGGGTTTAAATTCTAGGGCAGGTGCTTGTTGAGCTACCCACGCCCCCCCAAACATAATTTCCAACCTAAATTCTTTTAATATGTCTCCACGTAGTAGCTTTGGCCACGTGAAAACCAGTTTGTATGGCCGCTTACCAGTTAAATGGGTCCTTGGCCACATGGATGTGGCATGTTGTTAGAACTCATTTTCCTGTGGAGCTCGTCATTGGTTATGAGATCCATCTATGTATTTATATTAAAATTTTCCTGTTGTAGTAATAGTTGAGTCGGTTATCGTTAACTTACCAAGTCGCACGTTGGCTTAACCTTGAACCTTGGAAATTTCAAACATGGTTTCGTTTAAATTGCAAAGTAAGTTACGATTAAGTTAATAAGATGCCTTTTGGTTTATAACATAAAAATAAAAAAACTGGTGGTATATATATTTATGTCATTTTGAGATTTTAAATATACATATAGTATTTATGTAATCAAACTAAAGATTGAATATAATACCTCAAGTGTAAAATATAAAAGTATTTGATGCCTGTCAAGTGTATGTACTAATACAATATCTTAAGAATTCATTTGCGAGCGGGCCATCGTATAAAAATATAGAACAATTTTTTATGACGAGACTTAAGATATGGCGCTAAAGACGTTTAGCAAACCTTCCTCTAATGAATGCATGATTTGAATCATGGATACGAAGTTAAATAATTAAAAAAAATAAAAAAATTTGTCACATTTTCGGGTTAAATGTTTGGGAAGCAAGTTCTTCGTGAGCATCGTCCGTCTTTTTTGTGGCGTTACATTTTGGTATCAGAGCGAGGTGTTCGAAGCTTGGACCCTTGGGCACACGTAGAAAACGTGAAACAGGAACATTTAACTTAGTGCAGAGCTGATTCTTTTAAAATATAAAACCACAATGTTGATAATTATAGGAAACAACAAATTTAGAAAACTGGCACAAGACCTAGAACAATGAACTAACTCTCGCCTTGATCTGTGCAGGAGGCGCGGATTGGGCGAGGGGTCTCTTCATATAGACCTAGATATACCACCGCCAGAGTAGGCCGTAGCAGCCATTCTACCTCAGATCTTGCAGACACTCCAGGATGTCAATGTCACTATACGCGAGAGCCCTTAGGAGGAAGACTTGCAAGACATAGTTTGGAGCCATCAGTAGATGCCCAGGCATCCCCTTGACACAGCGAGGAGCACAGGGCATAGAACTTGTGCGTGGAGTCGGCTAGGGCAGAGTCACCATAGAGAGGACATGGGGACAGGATCTCAGGACATAGGAACAGGTCTCGAGCCCTGCAGGCAGGGGAGGAGCATACAAAGAGACCTAGGATTCGTCATACGTCACCGCAGAGACCATATCGGGAGATCCCGAAGCTACGACCATCTCATTACTTGGGTGATACAAGGTGGTTTTCGGAAGAGGCCTGGTTGGTGAGCTTGAGTGGATGCTTCAAGCTCTCCCTTGTACTAGCAACACGAAATCTTGTGTTGCAATCCATCTTCTCAAGGATGGAGCAGAGTCTCGTGGAGGGCCGAGAGGAGCGAAGCTCCATGTTGATTCGGAGACGATTACCCGGAGCTGTTTGAGGAGCATTTCAGAGCGGTATTTACCCGTGAGATTTATACAACAAAGGATGGATAGACGAGTTTCATGACCTCCGCCGCATCGATGACATGGCGAGTATGAGAGTCGATTTCTCGGACCTACTCCAAGATCGTCGACTATATGCGGGAGATGAGCGGTATGGATTCACGAGTGTTCATCCGGGACTCCGAACTTGGATTTGGGTGGTGCAGTGTGCATTCACTACCCACAGACATTAGCAGAGGCCATGGAGAAGGCCTATATTACAGAGGAGACACGAGGAAAGATGCAGTAGGCTAGAGACAGAGTTCGGAGCCGTATCCAGCTAGATGTAGGATGGTAGGTCGAAGGGGTCAATTCCTCCTCCACGAGGTGGACAGAGTTCAAGGAAAGTTTTATTCGAGCCACCATAAGCGAGCGCGCGAGACCCGCCCACCTTACAGACCTCCTCAGAGATTTGATGCACAGAGAGGGCGGAGTATGGGGCCTCCTCCTGGGGTCCCATCAGACACAAGGTGCGCCGAAGCTCTCGGTCGGTGGGAGCTCGTCGGCGAGACCTCGGCAGTCCATAGCCGGGTTGTCAGGATCTGTATCTAAATCATCTAGAGTACCAGCTGGAGCTGCTTCCCACTGGAGAGGACCAGGTAGTTGTTATGGTTGTGGTGTTGTTAGACATCATTGGAGAGATTTCCCACATAACCCTAATAAGGGTAAGACACAGAGCTCAGAGCCTACTATTGGAGATATGGCACGGAGTCATTGGATCTACGCAGCGGTCGAGAACCGCCAGGCTGAGCACCAGAGTACCGTGATTGAGATGACAAGTAGTATTGGTGGTATTTCCACCTCTATATTATTTGATTCTGGTTCTTCTGATTCTTTTATTGCACCATCCTTAGTAGAGCGTTGTAGGCTGGTGGTAGTTAGGCAGGGCCATAGTTGGGACGTTGAGATGGCTTCTGGAGCTAAAATTTCTATAGACTCCTTAGTCAAGGAGTGTGTAGTGGATTTGGGACCCTTCACCACTACTTTTGATCTTTGGATCCTTCCATTAGGATCTTATGGCATCATTTTAGGCATGGATTGGTTGTCCACTCACAGAGCTAGAGTGGATTGTTACCATAAGACTATTGTTTGCATAGATGATCTTGGAGTAGAGTCAGTGATATCAGGAGTTAGGAGGTGCAGTATCCATTCGCACCATCTCCGCTATGTAGCTTAAGTGGTGTGCGCGATGGGGATGTCAGGTTGTTTGCTATTACAGTCGAGTGATAGATGATCGAGGATGAGTCGAGAGGACCCTCCTCGATGACCATCCCATCTTATCAGAGTTTGCTGATGTGTTCCCAGGGGAGCTACCGGGTTACCTCCCCCACGTGAGATCGACTTCCATATAGATCTAGTTCCAGGCGCAGAGCCTATCTCACGAGCACCCTATCGGATGACTACTCCTGAGTTATGTGAGCTCAAGTTGTAGCTTGAGGGCCTTCTGGAGAAAGGCCTAATCCGTCCTAGTGTATCCCCTTGGGGTGCACCAGTGATCTTCGTAAAGAAGAAGGATGGATCTCTTCGGTTGTGCATTGACTACCGTCAGCTGAATAAAGTAACGATCAAGAATCGTTACCCCCTTCCACGCATTGATGATTTATTTGATCAGATGAAGGGGGCTACAGTTTTCTCTAAGATAGATCTTAAGTCAGGGTACCATCAGCTCAGGATTGCGGAGACAGATATTCACAAGACAACATTCCGTACGAGATATGGCCACTACGAGTTCACAGTGGTACCTTTCGGTTTGTCGAATGCCCCGTGATATTTATGAGTTTGATGAATGGGGTATTCACGACCTTCCTTGATTGTTTTATGTTCATATTTCTTAATGACATTCTAGTTTACTCACGCACACGTGAGGAGCACGAGGAGTACCTTCACCAGTTCTTGGTGTCTTCGCAAATAAAGCCTTTACGGGAACTTGGAGAAGTGTGCGTTCTTTCACCTCAGTGCGATTTTTGGGCCACATCATTTCTTAGGAAGGTATCATAGTCAATCCTTCCAAGATTCAAGCCATCATGGACTGGCCAAAGCACCCACTAGTGTGACCGAGGTGCGTAGTTTCATGGGTCTAGCAGGGTATTACAGGAGGTTTGTTCAGGATTTTTCTCGGATTGCGCACCCCATCACTTCCCTTCAGCGGAAAGGGAAGAAGTTTTTATGGTCAGATAGATGTGAGTAGGCCTTCAGTACACTGAAGGAATGCCTCACGAGAGCACCTATTCTTGCAGTGCCAGATCCTCAGGGTGAGTTCTACGTTTGCACAGATGCTTCCTTGGCAGGACTTGGAGGTGTGTTAATGCAGGAGGGTAGAGTAGTTGCCTTTGAGTCTCGCAAACTCAAAGATTATGAGCTCAATTATCCGACCCATGACCTTGAGCTTGCAGCAGTGGTACATGCCTTAGTGCGGTGGAGACATTTTCTTCTTGGCCAGAGATTTACACTCAAGACTGATCACTTGAGTCTTCGCCACCTCTTCACGCAGCCCAATCTCAACGCTCGTCAGTGGCATTGGATGGAATTACTCTGTGAGTATGACATGGAGATAGAGCATGTGAAAGGGAAGGAGAATGTGGTTGCAGATGCCTTGAGTAGGCGGAGACATGTGGCTATGGCCACCTCAGTGGGCACAGATTTGCGGAGTAGGATCTTGCAGCAGCTTCCTCAGGATAGTTTCTACCTTGCAGCCAGAGTAGAGATTGAGTCTCAGAGACCCTTGAGGGGATATTTGATGGATTTTCATTAGAGGTAGATGGTCTTCTCAGACACAGAGGTCGGATATATGTTCCTAGAGATGGAGGCTTGAGACATGACATTTTGACAAAGGCTCATCGTGCACCTTATTCAGCCCATCCCGGGGTGAAGAAGATGCACGCCACCCTGAGACAGTTGTATTTTTGGAGAGGACTTTGGAGAGATGTAGCTTTGTTTGTGTCACGCTACTTAGAGTGCCAGAGGGTGAAGGCCAAGCATCAGCATCCAGCTAGCCTTCTCTATCCTCACGCCATACCGGAGTGGAAGTGGGACACCATTTCCATGGACTTCATCGTTGGATTACCTACGTCGAGATACCATCACGACGCCATCATGGTCACGCTAGATAAATTGATGAAGGTAGCTCAATTTTCTCCAGTAAAGACCACCTATACAGCTAGTGTTGTGGCACGAGTATACCTTGATGAGATTGTCAGATTACATGGGATTCCGTGGAAGATCATTTGTGACCGTGACCCTTTATACACCTCCCATTTCTGGACCACCATGCAGTATGCCCTTGGGACGAGGATTAATTTCAGCACAGCTTATCACCCTGAGACAGATGGACAGATAGAGAGGGTGAATCAGATTTTGGAGGATATGCTCAGGATGTACATGATGGATCATCAGTCGAGATGGGAGGAGTATCTGTATTTGGTGGAGTTTGCCTACAATAATAGCTTCCAGAGTTCTATAGGCATGGCTCCTTTTCAGGCATTATATGGTAGGGAGTGCAGGACACCTCTTAGTTGGGATAGGATTGAGGATAGGGTTTCCCTTGGGCCAGCATTATTATAGGACATGGAGCAGTAGGTTACCTTGATCGTAGAGATTGCAAGAGGTGCAGGATAGACAAAAGAAGTATGTAGACCAACATAGGACAAATCGTAGTTTTGAGGTAGGCATGAAGGTGTTTCTTTATGTTAGACCGCATAAGAGCCCTATCCGTTATGGAAAAGGTTCTAAGCTTGCTCCTAGGTTTGTGGGTCCCTTTGAGATCTTGGAGCGCCTCGGTCCCTTGGCCTATCGTCTAGCATTGCCACCTAGCTTATCTCGCGTCCATGATGTGTTTCACGTTTCTGTGCTTAGGAGATATATTTCTGATCCTTCTCATGTGCTAGATTGGACCGCATTGTAGGTGCAGGATCAGGGGCAGGTGATGGTGGAGCCCATGCGCATTATAGATCACAGGACCCTGGGCCTTCGCGGCAGAGAGATTGATCAGGTTCGGGTCCAATGGGACAAGTATGATGAGACTGCAGCTACTTGGGAGGATGCTACTTTGTTACGAGGATAGTTTCCACACCTTTTCTAGTGACTTCCAGGAGGAAGTTGAGTCTAAGGGGAGGGGGATGTATTGCCCACTTCCCTTCGACCTCATTTTGTTTTGTTGTTTTCGAGACTGATTACTTCACTATGGATTTATTATGGCTTCTTGATTTAGCATGCTAGTAGATATTATAGACATTGAACTGTTATTGATTTAATCTTTATATGATGCATATGGTTTACTGGTGGACATTTGATGATGATATTGTATGCTTTTGACAGGGTTATTTATCTTAATTATGACATGTGGTATATTTAATCATATTGAGTAGAACTTGATAATTGGACTAATGTGATGATCGTTTTGATATAAATGATATGTGGAATAGAAATGTGCTAGGAAGTGTTAGTGATATCATACTTGCATAGATGATAGTAAATCATGTGTCGTTTATTTTAGATTATATTGTATATTTGGCATGAATGTTTTAATGCGGCCAACAGGCCGAAGGAGGTATTTTCTGTTCTGCAGGTATATTATATTCACAACAATATTGGGGAGTGGAGACCAACCACATCGGAATTCGAGAAGAATCCAGCTAAGGTCACCATGGCAACAAGTAATTGTGTGTGTGTTAGAATTATCTGGTAAAGGGAAAATTGTGACCTAGGGATCATGTGTTGTTTTGTTTTAATTTTTCCCTTTTATTATGTTAGTATGTGTTGCTCTTAGTAAGTGAAATTTTACTTGTGTTATTATTCATATTCTTTGGATTGGAGTTTACCCCTTTGTTAGCCATGGGTTGTAGTGGGTTAATTAAGTTAATTTGAAATTGTCCTAAACTAATTAAAAGATGTGACCTAAGAGAGTTCATTTATTAGGATTTGATTTACTTGGGATTTTGTGTGGATTGATGTGTGTTTGAGTTTGAGTGTAGCACACTCTACCCCACATGGGAAACTCGAATTTGGCCTTGGAGGCCAAATTTCAAAGCTTGTGGGACAAGTCAAACTTGTCCCACACCTCTTAAAACCCCATGCCAACCCTACCTATGGGTTGGAAGGCCAAATTTAGGGTCTTTTAGGTGTTTTGGGGGGATAAAAGGGTAAAAATATTAATTGCACTTCCTTTCAAAATTTAATTTTGTCCTTTGAGGGAGTGGGCTTAGTTGGAGTGTGTAAGGTGCTTGCTTTTCTTTCAACCACTTATTAATGGTGCATTGGAATATGAAGTTGACCAAATGATGTGGAGTGGAGGGAAAAGGAGGTGGCATCCTACTTGGAGCCACATCATCCCTCCCTCTCTTTTCTCTATTTATTTGATCCTCTTGTTTGTTTTGGGGGTTGGAAGTTTCATTTTTTTAGTCTTTTGTATTTTGGAGAGGAGAGGATTTGGAAAGAGTTTGTGGATTTTTGGAGCTTGTTGATACTTGTGGGAATTTTGTGGGAGCTTGTGGATGCTTGCTTGATCTTTGGAGGGATTTGAGACTTCATACTTGGAACAAGCTCTACCATGGAAAGGTAGGAGCTTCACCTTTGTTGTATTATGTTTTCTTCTTTTTGTTATATGAATGAGTACATATGTTGTGTTGAATTTTGTTGTTGCAATGCTTGTTGGGAATGGGTAGAATGCCTAAGTTGGGAGTGGGAGGAGACTATGGGGAGTTTAATTAAGGGAGGCATAAGAGATCATGTCCTTGAGGAGGGAGTTTGGGTTGGGTGCCCACCTTGTAAGAGAAATGCTTGCATTTTCTTCTTGTTTTACTTTGAGGGAGCCATAAGAGTTGAGGGAGGCATAAGAGTGAATGGAGGGATAAGGGGTACTTGAGGGAGGCATAAGAGTTGTTAGGGGTATTGTGTTTTGCATTGGAGGCTTTTAGGTGGCACCCATTCCCATTGGGAGGCATAAGTGGCCTCCCCATATGTCTTACTCTTATGGCTTTCTTGATAAGCCTTGTGACTTGTTGTTGTGATTGTTTTCCCTCTTGTTGTGTTGTTGATTTTGTTTTGAAGGATTATGGAATGAATGTGAAATTTTATGTTGAGTTATGTGGAAGCTAGTAGTTGCCATGAGTTGTATTTTTCTCCCATTGGGATGTGGTTGGGGCTCGGGAGCCAATGGAGAGGATGGCTTCTCTTCTCATTGGGTATCTTTGTTTGGGAGGAGAGCGTTGCCTCTCCCTTATTTTTGTGAATCAAGCAAACTATGGAGGAGCCACCTTGTTGATATTTGGAGCATTGGAACCTTGTTGATGACAATGTGAAGCCACCATGTATTTTACCCACCTTGAGTGGAGGAAAAATGTAATATTACTTTGTATTTTAGCTTCCATTATTGTAAATTTGTTTCCACATGAAGTAGAAAGTGTTGTAACAAGATGTTGAAGGAAAGTTGTTTTGAACTTCATTAGTAAGGTTGTAATGTAGATGGAATCAAAAGTTGAAAGGAAGACAATCTATTTATTCTCCTTCTTACTTGGCTTGGAACCTCTTATGAATAAGTTGATCTTATTGAAATGCTAGTAGTTCTTGCTTTAAAACTTAATGGAAAGATTGTTGAACACTTCTTGAGGAAAGTTGGGAAATTAAAAAAATATATACATATATTAAATCCCATTTTGTTAGTCAAAGGAGATGTATTTCAAAGTTAGAATACTAGAGCATTTACCATTCTTGTTTTGTTGATGAAAAGACTTAAGTTTTAAATAGTTTTTAATATGACAATAAAGAAATCTATGCTCTAGCTCTATTGTTTATCTTCATTTAAGAATTCATTGTAAAATTATTTGCAAATTAGTAAGTGAAAGGAAATCAAATCTATTTGAAATGCCATACAAATGCTCCTATTAAAATATGTAGAAAGAAATTTTAATGTAAAAGTTTTAAGCTTATTTAGCTCATTACCCATATTTCAATAATAAGGAAAACTGATATTTTAAATATAATTCATATTAAAGTATTATTAAACTTAATGGAATTACTATTAGTAAATTGTAATATACCAATATACTAATTATATTCTTATATATATTAACAAAGTATACTAATAATTATATATATATTTAAAACAAAACCTACGGCATGGCCGTAACAAGCTTACAATCAAACCTACGTATGAACTATCTTTTTTTTTTGCAAAAAGAAAACTATGCTCTGTACAGATTGGATATGAAACAAATCCACCTATATGAGATTCTCCTCCTCGAGCTACACCGTATAACTGGTAAGTCTCCATAGAGAATCATGTAGTAAACTCCATCAGGTCTCCTCGCAACTCTCTCTCACCGTCCTTGATCGGATTTGATAAAATATCTTGAAGGCGAGTCCCGAATTTGAAAATGCATTCGATACTGAATAGATAGCAACATAGTTGGAAAACTCCTGTGTAGAAGCACTCGAAGAAGGTATCTCCCATCACTGCAAGCCATTTGCCGTAGACTTTTGGTCCTGCTTTATTTCAGAAGAGTCCTCCAAATCCACTGTGTAAATGCAAATAAAATTCATAGTATCCTGTAGACTAATCTGTCACGTTTCACGATGTTACGAATAGTGCGAACATCACTATCATTCAGCGATTCGTGCTCGATCTATTTCAGCTCGAATTTTTAAGCGTGATCTTGCTCTCCATTTCTTATGGATTCATAAAACTTTATGTTTCCCCTAAAAAGGTAAGATAAATTGACCGAATGTCGTGGTTTGGTCTTGACACGCAAGAAATGAAAGGGATTAATTTTATATGTTTAATGCCATGGGCACGCCTCCCTCTGGTCTATAGCTCCATATCAAACCACCATTTTCTAACTCAAGCAGCCAAGGCCGAATGAAACATGGGCGACCAAAACAAGGGGTGGGGACAGGATGATTGCGAATCCTTTATGCAATTAATAATTAAAGATGCAGCCCAAGAGTTAGTCATCACGCAAGGCATAGGGCTTAAATGCTAGGGTAGGTGCTTGTTGAGCTACTCACGCCCCCAAACATAATTTCCAACCTAAATTCTTTTAATATGTCTCCACGTAGTGGGCTTTGCCACGTGAAAACTAGTTTGTATGGCCGCTTACCTTTTAAACGGGTCCTTGGCCACGTGGATGTGGCATGTTGTTGGAACTCATTTTCCCATGGAGCTCGTCATTGGTTATGAGGTCCATCCATGTATTTATATTAAAATTTCCTATTTGTAGTAATAGTTGAGTCGGTTATCGTCGACTTCCCAAGTTGCACATTGGCTTAACCTTGAACCTTGGAAAATTCAAACATGGTTTCAATTAAATTGCAAAGTGAGTTACAATTAAGTTAATAAGATGCCTTTTGGTTTATAACACTAAAAAAAAAAAAAAAAAAACTGGTGGTATATATATATATATCTCATTTTGAAATTTTAAATGTATATATATAGTATTTATGTAATCAAACTATAGATTAAATATAATACCTGAAATGTAAAATATAAAACTATTTGATGCCTGTCAAGCGCATGTACTAATACAATATCTTGAAAGAATTCATTTGCAAGCGGGCCATCGTATAAGAATATAGAACAATTGTATTATGACGAGACATAAGATATGACGCTAAAGACGTTTAGCAAACCTTCCTCTAATGAATGCATGACGTGAATCATGGAAACGAAGTTAAATAATTTTTTAAAAAAAGAAATTTGTCGCATTTTTGGGTTGAATGTTTGGAGAAGCATGTTCTTCGTGAGCTTCGTCCGTCTTTTTTTTTTACGGCGTTACAGAAAACACAAGTCATGAGTTAAAGGGTGTTTTATCAAAATAAATAACCTTCAATCATTTCTTACTGTGGCTTGCCCTAGGCTGTGAGAGTGTCATGTGGTTGGACTTCTTTGTTGTCCCGTCAAAAGAGAAGTGTATTAAACTTTTGAGTGTGAATGTTTCCGTGCTGACCTTGTGGTCATCCTCGTAACAAGTGGTTCCCAGAGTTGGTTGTAACCTTGTGACGACATGTTGTGTCGTGTTTGTGTCAAAAAAAAAAGTTATCCTGTATTTCATTGTGTTGTTGTGTGTGAAATTCTGGGTCGCTACCATAAACTACATTCTATTTAAACTTTTCCCTACCAAATTTTTAATATATAGACATTCAAATTAAAAATTATTAATCTGTGTGTGTGTGTGTAATAGAATATAAATATTGTTTTAAAGAGATTGATACGATTATAAATTATATAATTATATAAATTTAGATATATAACTTTATATAATTATAATATTTAATTTATTAATTTTTATTTTTTTGTGTTTTATTTTATTATAAAAACAATCAATTTAACTTGTTTGTATAACAACTATAAGGGTATAAGTAGTAGTTATAATTTCACATATATTCAAGTATGTGGAAATAGTAGAAACTAATAACACCCCCACCCCCACCCACTTTTTTTCTTCTTTTTGTAACTATATATTTGCCTAAGGAATTTAAGGAAGTTTCTATACAAGTAAGAAGAAGGAAACATTTCCCTTACAACAAGGTAAAGTTTGATTATAAAATTAACTCAAATCATTCATATTTACATATTCCTTTTTGAACGGAATGAAAGTAAAACATACATGAATGGAACTTATTCCTTCCCTCTTTTAAATCAAGTTGCAAATTTTACAAAAAGAGAATGAATATATACTTTCTACGATACAACACCATCCTTTTTAAATGAAGATCCATAATACATTTTTGAATCAAATTTTAAATATGAAATAAAATTTTCCATTCCAAATAAGGAAAGTTTTCCATTGAAAATAAAATGCACTCTAGGTATAATTTACAAGTTTGAAGGAGGCATCATAACAATAAAATGCAACTTCTCATACCTCCTTTCCAAAATATAAATTTTTGGATAATCAATACAAATCAATCTTACATAATACATTTACAATAAGTTGAAACTTTTTAAAATGCAAGTTACAAATCCCTCCACTTAGGTGGAGAAAACATGACAAAAATTTACAAAAGTAGGAATTCTTCCATGGGCTCAACAATAATTGTCTTCACTCCAAGAGCACCACTTCAGCTCCATAGCTTTTCCTTTCTTCAAATCACAAAGCAAGGGAGGGGTTGTAGGTAACACTCAACTCTCAACATTTATTCCAATGAGGGGAAGAATCCCTTCTCGTTATTGGCCCATCTACCCCTATTATTAAATTTTGAGAGATGGGTTGAGTACACAAAACCCAAAATCAATTAAATTAAACTCAAATCAAACAGTTCACAAGGACCATCTACCCCTAATAAATTCCCTTTTGTCAAATCCAAAAATTAGCTTAATTAACATAATTAATTACTAAACAAGGGTAAATTTAATGAACAATACAAAAGTGAAATGTAATGCAATAATAAAATACATACTCACAAATTAATCAGAAGAAAAGGTGAAAGAAGGAACACATATCCCATGGTCACAATTTAAGGTCATCCCACCCCTGGGGACATCCTAACATCCTAACAACATACAACAATAACATAACACAAAGTTTCCATGGTGATCATCATTACAACCATCAGATATTCTGCTACGGTTGGTCTCCTAACCCCCTTTTGTTTTTTGTGATACAATAACCTAAAAAAATCAAACAATACCTTCATTGGCCTTGTGGCCACATCAAATACATCAACAATAAAATATATGCAGATTCGTCAATAAACATCATCATATCACGAAATCATCATGAAGCTAAGTAATGCTATCAATCATTTACAATTTTATAAACCTTTCAATTTCATTAATATCAGTGAGATCACAAGATTAGTTCAAACACTAAAACATGGTCAATATGCCGAGAATTAAGAATTTTAGTATATATATAAGCTAACAACATATCATCATCATCAATACAAAATATATATCCATGTCTTTAAGAATCCATACAAACCACAATATGAATAACAAAATATTAATATTCAGAATATCTCTATCATCTAACATCATGCTTATCCAAAATAACATAATAATGTCCATTTCTATAGTCCATGATAAATCAAAATCATATTATAAAATGTGTTAAAGAGGAGTGGGCACTACATCCCCCTCCCCTTAGACTTGAATTCCTCCATGAAGTCACTAAAATAGGTGTGGAAACTGGGCCTGTAACAAAGTAGCATCCTCCCATGAAGTGGCGGTCTCATCATACCTATCCCATAGGAATCACATCTTATCAATCTTATGTCCTCAAAGGTCTAGGGTCTTGTGATCTATAATGCGTATGGGCTCCATAGTCACATTTCCCTACTCCTACACCTGCAATGCAGTCACATCAATTATATGAGAAGGGTTTTGAATGTATTTCTATAATATAGAAACATGGAAAACATCATGGACGTGAGACAAGATAGGTGGCAAGGCTAGATGGTATGCTAAGAGAACAATCCACTCTAAGATCTCAAATGGGCCCACAAATATAGGAGCTATCTTATAGCCTTTTTGTAATGGATAGGGCTCTTATGAGGCGTGACACGAAGAAACACCATCGTGTCAACCTCAAAAATGTTGTTTGTCCTCCTTTAATCTCCATACCTATTCTACCTATCCTGAGCCTCCTACAATCTCTTCCTAATGAAGATAACCTGTTGCTCCATGTCCTCTAACATTGCTAGCACAAGAGATACCCTATCCTCTAACCTATCCAAACTCAATGGTGTCCTTCACTCCCTACCATATAGTGCGTGAAATGGTTCCATGCTGATGGAACTCTTAAAATTGTTGTTGTAAACAAAATCAACCAAGTATAAATACTCCTCCCATCTCGACTAATTATCTAAGGTGTACATCTCAAGCATGTCCTCTAAAATATGACTCACCCACTTTATCGACCATCCTGTCTCAAGGTGATAGGTTAAACTAAAATTAATTCATGTACCTATAGCATGTTACATGATTGTCCAAAATGTGAGGTGTACAAAGGATCGTGGTCATAAATAATCTTCCATGGAATCCAATGAATTCGACTATCTCATCCAAGTACACTCGTGTGAATGTACTATTTATATAGTTGGTCTTCACTAGAAAAACATGATCCACTTTTGTCAATTTATCAACCATTACCACAATCATGTCATGGTGATATCTCGAAATCGGTAACCCAAAAATGAAATCCATGGAAAAGGTGTCCCACTTCCATTCGATATGACATTCGGATAAATTGCAACTTTTGTTTCATTTAACAAAATGTGATAAACTTATTCCATCCCAAGCGTGGAGAAATTTTACACACATTAAAAATAAATTTAAAAAAATTCTATAGTTATGGCAGGAAAATGGAAAGCGCTCCATTTTCTAAATCTTTTAGACCACTTTCACGAAAAAATCATTAAAAAAGAATTTCTCGAAAGAAAAAAAAATCCATCCCAAGATAGACAAATACATCTAACTTTTCACCAAAGGAAAAAAAAAAGATTTGGTCATCCAAATCATGGGCAAACCGACTACCATCTTATAGTTTTTTTCAAAAACAAAAATCAATTCATATAATTTTAAGTGTTTAATATAGCTAAACTTGTCCACTTTTAAAAAAAATAGTATTTTAGAAACTAGATTCCGGATGCTATGATTCATATTCATATAAATGTTTCTAATTTTGAGTGTGTGTATTGCTAATAATCCCTACAAGTTGTGATTTTACTATTTTTTGCAATATGACGTCCACTTATGACCCATTTATTGTCCACCAACTTGGTGCACTTACTCTAATCTAGTTGGATTTTAGAAATAAATACATCAACACTTGAACATAAAATAGAGCTTGACCTCATAGTCATGTTTTTTGGAATATTGTCTTATAACACATGATAAATGGATGCGTACACTTGAAAATGTTATGTTTTTCTAAAAACATAGATTTATTCATGGATTACATATTCCAAACCTTAGGCTTAGATATCAAAGCTAAAGAGTGGGTGGCTTCCAAGCCAAAGTAAACAAAAATTGCTCGTGTTATAACATGCTAGATTTATAATGCACATGAGTTTTGTTTTTCTTAGTGAAAAAATAAAATTTACATAGTAAAAAATGCACTCGCATTATAAGTGTCATAACACGAGCGTGTTATAATGTGACCAAACAATAATGCACTCATGTTATATGGAAAATGGTAGAAACATGGATTTTGCCACTTTTTGGTGCCCCATCTCTATGCACATTCCCATTACACTCTTATAACTTCAATATCACTATTCTATTTGATTTTCTAAGCATGCACTATAGAACATACATGTATTTATAGACTTTTTGAATTTAAAGTATGACTATATTGGCATGAAATGAAAGAAAAAAATAGAGGGGAAATTGGACCAAAAGAAGTAAAATAATAATACAAATAAGGATAAGGGATTAAGGATCCAAAAAGGTAAATGAAGCCATTTTTTTGGAATTTGCACATTGTCATATAGGTCAAAATGTGTAAAGTTATCATAAAAAGTCAAAGCTCTAGAAAAAACAAAGAAACATGGGATAAGATATAAAATTATTAAAAAGAGGTAAAATATGGTTCATATGTCATAGGAAAAAATAAAAACTATTGAAAAGAAGGAAACCATTAATGACAAATCAATAACGGGTTGAACAAACTAAACATAACAACAAAATACATGCCTATAAGAGCTTAACTTAGACACATAGTCAATAAACATAGATAAATGAACTAATACCGAAATAAAATTAATAAATCTTGTAAAAATACTAGTTGTCTATATAATGCTCCACTTTTGTCGAGTTCTCTCTCTCTATGTATGTGTATTTAAATCTGTGTGTGTGTGTGTGTAAATTCGTATCAAAGTGAGAAAAAAGTTTACCTAGGATAAATTGAAGAATATTTGGCGATTCGAACTTACACGGGTTTCTTAGATTCAATATCTATATTTTTGTTATATAAAATTCAAAAGAAAGCAAAGGGTATAAATTAAATATTACAGTCCATCTCCATTGACCTATGGTAAACAAAGAGTATATGCTTCTCATAATCTTGTGTTGAATACCCTATGCTCATGTGTTTATATTTGTTCTCCATTAAACATATGTAATATAGATCAACTAAAAATGTGGCACTGTATATATATATATATATCGGTAGTATAAAGTAGCATCCTTGATAATAGGATAAAGAGTGTTGAATATTTTTTCCATATATTGGTTGGCCTCTTAATTTTTTTCGAGGACCTCTAAATCTTCAGTGATCTTGTCCATATTGGATGTGAAATTTATTGCGTGGATACTTAACGTGTATTCATTATCTAATTGTTCCCACATGATTGATTGTCACATGTTTGGTAAGTTAAATATGGTGTCTAGTTCATACCCTGCACCTGGAAGTTTCATTTAACAAAAACAAAGGCTTGCAAACAACGATTGATTAGACATGATTACTTGCTTTCAAAAAGATAAGACAAGATATGTGGAAGATATAAAATAGAAATTTTTAAACAGAGATCGATGTCGATCCTACAGATCGGTTTCAATCTAAACAATTGATATTGATTGTTGATAAAACTATTTTTGATCGAAATACTTTGAAACATATACTTATATCACCAAAACAACATCTAAATGTGACATGGATTATAAAAACTTAATAAGGATTACATACCTTTGAAACTTGATGAAGCTGAGCTGATGAGATGTGTAGGAATATTTCTCCAAAGGGAATCTTAGATAACAACAGATTTTTTTTATTCGACATTCTTTCAATGCAAGAAGGCTGGGGAATCAGATGTCAATGTTGATTGCAGGGTAGTGCTCTGAGTCAAAATTAGGCTTGAACAAATGTTTTTGGGAATTGAAAGTTTAGGAAAATCATAATCCTTGATAATATTCCAAGACTTGTTTATATAAGATCGTTGTCATTGTAATGGATCATCGTCAATCTGCATAAATCATTTTTTATTACGGGATCAATTCAACTTCTTCCCTTTTATGGAGTTATTGGTTCTCAAATGGGTTTTGTGTTGTTTTAAGTTTGTGGGAGGGTTTTTAGGTTGTTTTGATTGTTTTAGTTTGTTTGATTTAATTTAATTTTTATTGATTTTGTTTCATTTGTGGTTGTAGGTGGTTATGGGTGTAAAATGGTAAATGTAACTTGGTAGAATAGTTAAAATAAATGTGTGAGACTATGAAGGAGTGTCCTAGAGTGTGTATGCACCTATTTGAATTAGGATGTACTAATACTAGTGTCTCGCACATGTTTCCCACTCTAGTATTATTTTCTTAATACGCCTTTTCTATAGAAATAGAGTTCAAAGATATTAAAAAAATATTACCAATTACCTTTTTGTTAAGCTTTAATCACTTATGAATAATCTCATTTGTCTTAAAATCATACTCAATCCTAATTTTCTACTATCTTGTTACTTATTGGGTAAAAATATCCGATTTGAGATTTCCTTATCCAACAAGAGATTACAATTTAATTTTATGACCACACTCCTTTTGAAATTATAATGTATTTTGTTTTAGAAATAAGGGTTCAGATGTTTAAGTTTTACGCTAAAAACACTTCCTCTCCTCTGGCCCACCTCTATAACCTACATCTAATACCTAATTTAAACTATTAATAAATTAGATCCTTTCACCATTAATTTCTATCAGTATATTGATTTTTATTTTATCAAATTGAATTAGCTCAACATGAACTCATGTGATAGGATATTTCCTAACTAATGAACTCCCGTGTCAATTGAAACGTGGACAAACATAGGCAATACAAAGAACAATTAAGAGTCGAATAGAGAGAATACAAGGTCAAGATGGATAAGGAAATATTGAAGACGCCAATAACAAAAAAAGGAATGGGGGATTCAGTAAGTAAACTTGTGGTATATTACATTCATTCGTAGGATACTAAATAATACTCCTATTTCACGTTCTAATTTTTAATATTATATTGTAAATAGCTCCTCCCAATACACCATTCCTATTATAAATACCCCTTATATTACCGGATGTTACATATACATGTATTTTTGGTGACATTTTAAATACCCCTTATTATTTGTATATCTTTCATGTTGAATGTGTTCTTTGAGTTTTAAAACATTTGGTTAATGTTGAGATGCATTGACCTTCGTAATGATGAAGAAGTCAAATTTAAACCAAACATAAAAATTTGTGTCGATTCTAAGTTTCACTTATTTGTGAAATTTATTAAACATTAGCTTATGAAAGTCACAAATTGTTTCGAACCTTGCACAAGAATCAAAAATATCAAGAGCTTCAAGATATGTTGAACACTCGATTTTGGACTATGTGTCCATGATCAATGTGCCAAGCGTACTAGAGTTTATTAACATTTTACACACCAATACAAAGATCAAAACCTCACAGAGTGTAATACATCAATATTTGAAAAGTTTCCATAATTGGTCTTCGATAGTGTTTGACCCTTGTATGAGGATAAAAATTTCAAGGTCATGTGGTGCATGGTTTCACTAATCAATGACAGGTGATGTCCATTGGCATAATGGAGAACCAAAGAGTTTTTAGTGGAGACCAAGTTCTAAAATTTTTAAAGACACAACTACACCAATTGATGCCCCTTCACAGCTTATTACATGCCACTATATTGGCTACAAGATTTACATTAATAGAAGCCTCTTTATGAACATACATGATAGGATAATTTGTAGAATGTGAAGCCCCCATGGAAAAAGATGAGTTGAAATTCAAATAACATAACAAACATATGGAAACAAGAGCCTATTTTTACCCATAATAAATAAACTAGCATGAAAATAATTGTTTCTAGTGTCATAACAAAATTAGGTGTCTACAATATCATTATCACAGTTGAAAAGTTGATCACTGTAGAGGTTATATTAAAATCTACAAACCTAATGGCATGGAAAAGACCTTTTAAGATCCGTAATTTTGGGTGGCTTGCTTAAATTTTCCATATTAACTTATAGCATAAATTACCCCGTGTTACTTTATAGTAGTTTTTTTAATATGTAGGATGCACTTCAAATATGAAATATACATATACCTTACTTATGCATTTTTTTTTTTGAGTAGTGCACTCATTTGGGCACTATACAACATAGATTGTTGGCATCGCTGCTCATGCTTTGGAGGAAGCATGTAGCGGAAATACAAATACAATTAAGCGTACAATTAAATTAATGATCACCTTAAGCTGCTATGATTCATGAAGAAAATCCGTCATTGAAATACTTACAACAACACCAATACTTCCTAATACGTATCAAAAAACACACCTACTTCCCCACAAATGAAATTCATAAGAACTAATCTTCTCTAATTTGAATTTTGATAAATGTTTCTACAACATGGTCAAGTAAAATTCACAATGACCATTGAAGACAATACCTTTGATTTTGTAATTATTGTTTTCTTAAATGAAATTACTTATTTGTGGTGTAATGTTTTGTTATATAAATATTATAATCGATATTAGTGAACAAAATCATCACAAATATTGGAGAGCAAGGAAGACTGGGTCAAGCATGTATCCATTTTGTTTTTACATCTGTTATGACTATTATTTTTCAAAAAGACAAACAGCCGTGAATAAGGGTTTTCATTACGAGTTAATTTATTTGAATAGCATCCATCATGACCTAGAAAAGGTCAACTAACATATTTTCCCGCGTCAAATTCTTGTTATTCAATTCAAATATTTCACATATTAATAGTATTAAAACGCGTTACAAATTTCAATATTTCCTTCGTTTCTTTCATTCTTCATCTTCATATCCATCCCCACCTGCTAAACAGTATTACATTCTTCATCTTCATATCCATCCTCACCTGCTAAACAGTATTACATTTCACCTTATCTTACTCAGCCAGCTATCTTTTTGTTGAGTTATTCAGTTGTATCCTGAACAGATTAATTGTCGAAGGTATCTCTGAAGAAGTTAAAATGGCAACAGCAATGTTTATCAAAATCGTTACGGTGCTGCTTGTTCTCAACGTTATATTTGTCGTCAATGTCTCTGCTCGAAATAACTTTAAGGAATATGTAAATACAAATGCAGCTAGTGAAAGTCTGTATTCAATTGCGGAGATGTTGGCGCATTGTATTAACTGTGGAACCCATATTTCAAATTCTAACTGCTGCCGAAAATAAGATAAGTCTGCATATTGTTCATGCTGATAATTATCCAAAATGAAACAAAGAGGGGAACACACTTGCTAAAAATGAAGAGACAATGCATAGCATTGAATGACTACAAAAGAATTGAGGTTTAACCAACCTTCGTATGGTGGGAGATCGAAAAGTGTCGATCTGGTGATGCTCGGCTCCCTCGTGATCCGCAAACAGGGAATTTTTTATTTTTATTTTTCATGAACAGATAAATTTTAATATACAATTCAGATTATCATATATATTTGTTTATATTGGACCTTGTGGATGGCTGAATTAAACATTTTATGTCGGCTTCTTCCATTTAATGTTAACATTGTTAATCCTTCTTAGGCTGGCATGCCACCTTCCTCACTTTTTCCCAAATACGTCATGATAATCAATGAAAATTAAGCACTATATAATTGACCCTATATTAACAACATTGTTGATCCGTTAAATTTATTTTTATTCTAATACTAGTAAGGGAGGAATGATGACTTCAACATGACAGAGTTAGCGATCTCCAAAATCGTTCACCACTTTATGTATTGGATAGCTACCAAAAGAGCAGTTTGCTTGTGCATCTGTAATACATTTTGGTTTTGTGACCCAAATTACAACCGTCACTCACACTCAATAATATGACACACTTGGGATAATTTCCATCAAAGAACTGCAAAGTTTTTAAAAGGCTAGATCGCTCCATGTTATCGAAACGTGGACTTCTTTTTTCATTTGTCAATTGTTTCCAATTGCGATGGAAGTATTGTCCCATATGGTTTTGTCCAATGATTTTTCAAAGTGCTTTCATAGAATGGAATTTTCATCGGCATACAATTCATTACACCACATAGTTTTGTCTCAATATCGCCTTCTTCAAAGATGGACCCACATTATACCATATCAAGCCGGCGTGGAGCTTAGTGGCAATGCCAACTGGATAAGTAGGTTAGATAGAGTAGTGGAGGAGTGGCATCAATTAGGTGATGTGCTTCTTTTGCACATTTTAGCACTAACTAGCTTTCATTCAACACAAAGCCTACTTTGCCACCACCTTTGAGTTGAGTCGTTCATTAACTACTCTAGGAAAGCACCCTTTCATGATCCCTTGTAATCACAAGGGGATGATATCATAAATGCCTCTAAATCACATATGATTGCAATGTTAGGGGTAAGCAGATCAAAGTCAAGGTTTACTAGATCAAAGTGGGAGATGGAGTTTCCAAACAATTATTCTAATGCCCGAAATCCAAGCACTAGGACTACCAAATCAAGGACACTCAAGAAGGCAATTAGAATCTTACTAAAGAAGTGGATGTAGTAAATGCCTTCTTCCACCGTTATCAAGAGGTTTTAAAGCTCAAGAACCTTCTCCAAACTGATAAGAAACACTTTATCAATGCATTTTCGTTGTCCCTTGCAAGATTTTTCAAGCACAAAGGGTATCATGTGACGGAATGCTTTCGAGTGAATATCTTTATGAGGTGGTTTCCCACATGGATAACGGTAAATCCTCTTAGCTGGGATGGTCTAGCTTATGAATATTATAAAACCTTTTGGGCTATTGTTAGAAGAGACCTATTCCAAGTTTATCTTATAGATTTTAACTCCGATTTTCTTGGGTGGTTTATTAACCACAATCATATAAAAATCATTCCCAAGATGGTTGACCCAAAGCTTATCTACAAATAGAGGCCAGTCACTTTATTCAATGTCTTTTATAAAATAATTTCCAAGGCCTTAACAATACGCATCCGAAACGTGATGCCTATAACTATTAGTCTATAAAAAATAATGTTTATTCGAAGGAAATATATCCTAAACAATAGTATTTCTCTTTGGGAAGGTGTGGACTATGCTTGCTGGTCTCAATAGAAATCCTTATTTATGAAAATCTATTCTTTGAAATCCTTTGACATGATAAAATGGCACTTAATTCGGAAATGCTTAAACCGCTTAGTTTTACGTCATCATTTATCCACTCATTGTCAATGTTGTTTTCTAATGCTTCGTCTTATCTCTTTGTTATTGGTATCATCTCATAATGGATTTTCCTCTTTCATTCAATTCAATAGTTCTTTCCTCTTGTACATGTGTTGTATGATTTAGCCACTAAAGGATTTACCTATCTCCTAGCCAATGCCTCTAAGAAAGGGGTGGTGAAGGGAATATCTCTTCTAGGATTTCCTCCCACACAGCTCGCTAATGGCCACTCTGCTAATGAGTTGTTTCTCATCTTGTGAGAAGATAAGAATAAGTACATGTATTAAGTTATGCATTGCCTTGACTTTTATTTCTTAACTTCTAGCTTGAACATTCAATGGAAGTATACCCAATGTAACATAAAATCCTTTCTTCCTCCACCTCTCGTAGTTGGATGTGTTTCAATGGATTAATTAGATTCAACGTGGAAAAATATTATTATTTATAGGAATTCCTTTTTTATATCAAGATACCTTCCCTTTCCTTTAGAAATGTGTAGTTGATGGAGTGGAGAAAAGGCTCTCTTATTGGATCACAAAACCACTTTTGATGGCTATTAAGTTTCACATTTTCTGCCAAGTCCTTTCTTCCATGAATGTTTATTACTCATCTTCTTGGGATCCAATACTCTTAGAAAAAACTTGAGAAATTGTTGAAAGAATTATTACAAGATAGTTTGAAGCTTGAAAAATATTTTCATATAAATTATGGTGAATTTGTTTTCTGCATTATGAGTTTAGTGGCCTAGGATTTTGGACATTGGGTGTCAAGGAAATTCCCTTCAAAACAAATGGATGATTCATGATATTGAAGGGAATGAAGTTTGAAAAATCCTTCTGCATAATTGTAACTTAGAAGGCATATGACTTGGAAAGGGTCACGATATCAGAACCTAATCATTATCCAAGATCCAATATAACTAGTTTTCTCATTCATTATTGAAAGCATTTGGATGTATTGGGAAAAATTAAGCATTATGTTTTTCTAGAATGAATATGAGCTCAAAAATGAGCTTTCCATGAATGATCACTTGGTATAGTGATGCCCAATTATTTGTAAAATTCCCATTTTAAGACTTTAGAAACAAGGGGAAAAAATTGCATAAAGTTCTCTCTTCTAAATTAACATAAGTTAGAACACATATTTGAAAGCCAATCTATCTCATAACAAAAACCATATGCAGCTGTAAATGACTCGGTAAACACCGATCTCTCACTTCATAACTTGGTATCATACTCTGATTTCTCACGTCAACTATATAATGTGTATACTATCTATACTTGGTTTT
Source organism: Taxus wallichiana var. yunnanensis (assembly GCA_018340775.1). Taxonomy (NCBI): domain Eukaryota; kingdom Viridiplantae; phylum Streptophyta; class Pinopsida; order Cupressales; family Taxaceae; genus Taxus; species Taxus wallichiana. Next base: position 911,489,769 of record CM031239.1, read on the forward strand.
GTTACCCTTTTAGAGGTATCAAGTATTCTGTTTAAGAGGCCTATCTAAATATTTGTTACCAATACTCATCTGAAAACTTTCTTCTTAAACTAGGTGACATAGGACAATGCAACCAGTAGCTTGCGATACTTTGGCCAAAGATTTTAAACATACTATTAATGTATATATTCCTAGATGACATACTCATCAAATAGAATAATCCCTTCACCCAACTTGATATGTTATCTATAATGGTCTTCACTGACTTCTGTCAGTCCACTCATTCAAGGTTTAACACTAGACAAGGTTAGCAACATGGAAAGTGTGGAGGAATGCTTACAGTGACTAAGGGTACTTAGACATACTCAATCAACTTATGTCGATTCGGCGTGTCTATTTATTCTAAGTCAATGTGAGTTACCCCAGACACTAGATCATGCCCCTATCTTTACCTAGGGAAGAACTATGATAAAATTAGAGTTTATGTTAGTCTAGTTGAACAAACTCTAAATGGTGTTTAAACATTTCAACTGCAACATAGTATCCTTGTGAAGGCCCTTTTCATCGTGAAGGTACTGTGTTGTAATTGGCGTGTGCCAACATCCAACTGTGTTTTCCTCATTTGGATGAACATACCTTAACTAGGAATTTATATCTTATTAATTTCTTCATAACCGATTAATGACATCAACCCTACCGAACAACTAGGTTCATTAATTGTTAAGCTTCGTAGTTAAAAACTGCATTAGATGAAGTTATGAAGATAAATCTGCTTTCTATCCAACTCACATGCTATGATTTGAACTATTAACATCCTCATTCCAATTTTATATTTAAGGCCTAGTACACATGGAAGTTTCATTTATTCTCTCACTTAATACAACCCTAGCTTATATACGTTTTGAGAAGGTCCATTTTCATATTAGACTTCATTGAAATGAAGTCTAATTCCCTTTTAATCATCTTTTCCCACATTCCTATTTTCTAAATGAGAAATCAAACATTCTCTAACTACTAATAACAATAAGGATTCATATCAAAAAGGTCTTAAATTAGGACTATGATTCATTTCAAGGGAATTGTCTTGCATTTACCTTATCAAGGGTTAAATTCTATTATAAACCCATTTTACATTATAAACTATTATCAATGTTTGATTCTCATAAAAACATTTGATTTAAATATAGTCATAGAGATATAGTTGAGTTTCAATGTAAGAAAGTCAACTTTATAAGTTGCATCCTCACTGGAGAGGGTAATACATCTAACACCTCAGACTTCTATTTATTCCATTCCAACCATAAAAATATGCTACTATTTGTGAAATAGAGTAAAATTCATTATTTCCACTCATTGCATGCCAAAAGGAATTACATCAAGTACAAACAAATTTCACACATCTTTCATTCAACAAGGAGGAAATTATACATTTACAAGTCCAAACGCTTCAGATATTACTAATATCAAACAACACTATTTCAATCAATTTCAGATACAACTTTATTTTCCATCAAATAAATTTCAGTAATGAACCATATTTCATCATAAAAGTATCATGTCTCTTTTATAAACAAATGTATCTTCCTAAATATATTTCTCCTTTCATCACTTACGAAGTTCATCTCGTAAAATTACTAAAGCACGGGTCGGGTTCATTGAGCGAATCATGATAAGCACTAATTCATTAAAACGATGTGACTTTAACTAAATATTTCATAAAAATAACTATGTTGTTATGAAATAGTCCTGAAGCAATTCAAAAAGACATAACAAAAAGGAGTTACAATTCTCAAACAAAATAAAGAGAGAAAGAGATATACAACAAATCGAAAGTAAGGTTAGGTCATGAAATATAACTACTTCATCCATCCATACTATTGTCTTTTATCAAAAGAATTTAAATAGTAATTCTAATAAGTAATATTTCAACAAAATTTCACTACTACTTTCATATATTTCTTTTCATGATCACTCATTTGATTAGATCCATTTAACATAAAAAGGTAACTATCATAACTAGCTTTTAGGCATAGTTCAGAAGTAGATCACTTACAACCATATTCCATCTCAATATTTCCTTAAGCTATATCCATCCTAAAATTTGAGTTGCCAACAATTGAACTTAAATATCATAAGAAATAAGTTAAAATAACTAAATCATCATAACATTTAAATGTCTCGTTTTAGAGTATCCTAATACTCAAACTCAAAACCAGGAACCAAATCAAGTTAATAACCAAACAAGATAAATCAGACTACTTAAAAATGTAATATTACTTCCAACAAAAAAAAGATTTATATTCCAATCTCAAAAAGAAGCACCATTGAAATAATTACCTCAAGTAGTTAAATGTTTAAGTTTTTATTCTATACTAACTTATTAAACCATTCAAATACTTCCATCCTAACACATTATTCCATCAAATTGATTTCAACTTCAGATATACTTCCCTAACAACATTCTGTAATCATTCTTACCAGACAACCAAGAAGTTACATAATGAAACATACCAAAGAGAGACAACATCTTCAACAAGTGCAAAGATGAAAGAAGAATAAAGGAAGCAGATGGAGAAAGATCACAACCCCTCAACTCTTGTATGATTAAAGGTGAACCTAAAGAAACTAATAACCTATATTGAGAAGGTCATTATCTAGTGTCTCAAACCAAAATCCCAAATGGAGATCTAATTTGGGTTTGAATTGAATGAACAACAATCAGAGACACTAAACATAGCCTTTATTTCCACAAGATAACAAATAAAACATTACTCAAAAGATGAAAAGATGGAAGGAATAATTTTAATAGATGGTGAAGTCTAAACAATCATCCTAACTCATATTCGTAAAGGAGACGAAGCAATCAAAATGATTTAACCTAACAAAAGTCATCATTCTATTTTCATGAAAAATACATTTCCTAAGCTCTGTAAGAATTGAAACTAATTTTAATGGCCCAAGTTCTAAGAAAAAGGATAACACAATACATCAAAATAATATCGATAGAATTATCAAGAATTTCAAGTTGATTACAACAACCGAAAAACAATAAACCAATACCCAAGGGAGTTTTCCCTTTTTAGCACATATTGCCATAATTTCATAGGTTACCCAATGACCCAATAGGGTAGAAAATTAAATATCCTTTCCCTTACGGGATTCCAAAAATTAGGCTTCGTGAAAATAACAAATCAATTCTAGAGAATATAAGAAGTATAATTTTGAGGGACTTTTAAAAATAATAATCAAAAGAAATTAAACAAGTACATGAAGACGTTTAACCAATTGCAAAAAAAATCCAACAACAATTTATCTTTCCTTAGTAATCATAGGGCCCGAGTCTGCAACCGAAATAATATAAAGAAAAACCCAGATTTACAATCACAGACAATGATAAGAAAATAGGAACGTTCACCAATTGAGCCTTCCAACTGTACAAAAAGAATATGAATAAGTAGGAATCACATAATGTTATATTCCCTGAAGAATCATGAAGATTCAATCAAAAGTCAAGTATTCAAAATAGTTTAATAACTACGATTTCCCAACAGAGAGGAAACAAGACCATTCTAGAACAAGATCCAAAGATTAAAGCAAACAAAGCTACCTACAAGATTTAAACAGTTCAATAAAGATCACAAACATTTTTTGACTTGATCTCAAGCCCATGCAAAAGGATTAAATCATAACCCAACTATCAAATCAAGAAAATCAAAAACCCAGATCACACTTTCCATCATTCAAATAGAACCGAAAAGCATTCCCAATAAAAACACAAAAACCTCAAGCGGGTAAATCTTATTAGCGAATGAAAACCAGCCTATTCCAAAGAGAAGAGTTATTATTACAAAACACTTACGTAAAATAAAAAATATTAATGAACAAATCCTTTCATGCCTAATAGCGCTTGACCTTCACCGATTCACGTAAGTATTAAAAAAGCTTCAATCTTCCTTTCAAATGTAAAAACCAAATAAAAACTTCCTATATATCCTTCTTATAGTTGCATTGTGCCAACCCTTTCTTCCACACCATGCAAGGAAGGAAAAATCATGCATTGACACATTGCATGAAAAAATCAAACTGGAGGTTTGAAAACAAAAACAACCACATGCAGAGCTCTAGCTCTAAAACCAAATGAATCAACAAAACCAAACCCTCTATCTTCTTCCTCGGCGGTTTTGGAAATTTCCAAAAATTAAATACAAAGTAGGATTTTTAGTCCTTCCTATTTTTCCGCCACCGCCATCTCCAAATTTGGATTTGACTTAATTCAAACAAAACATGCCTCATAAAACTTTGGCAAAAATTCCATCTCATCCCTATTAAATTTGTAACTTCCTTTGCCAAATTTGGCTGTAGAAAGAGATGAGGTTTCATAAATTGCCTTAAATTCCTTGAATTTTCTACCTCCCACTTGCCTCTTTTCCCGTGTCATTTCATATCCCCCTTAGGCTAGCTATTTCATTAGTTAGGTTAGACACTAATTTAAGAATCAACATACGTCCGTAGGGAAGTACATAGTTTTAGTCTAAGTCACTCTTAATTCCTTTTCATCCCAATTTAACAAAAGAACTTATTAACTTAGGTTAGGTTTAACCCTTAGGATAGAGTTACTAGTTTTAGAACAAATTTCTATTGTGTCCCATGTCCCCAATAAAAAATTCATCATACCATAATAGAAAAGAAGAACCACATTGTTACTTGATTAAATGTGAAGTAGAGATCTATGGAGTGGTTCATTCATAACATTTGTACATTGCAGGTCCAGAACTCTTCCATCTGTCCAAATTGTACATCATGACAACAAGACATGAAAATTAGAAGTATACCTTGGATCAATGGAATTGATCCTAGGTAATGTTGTTTGAATCCCCTTAAATTATAAAAACTGAAACTCAAATTCATAATCCCTAGTAGTGGATTTATTTTACATAAAAGAGATGGATTGCTTCATTTTCAATCAAGAAAATCATGATGGAATATACCTATTCCCAACAGATAACTTCTTATCTTCTGCAAATATGATTTTCTAAGTCATAAGAGTACACCATCTTAAGACAAAATCACATGTCAACATTTGTACCTTCTATAGTAGAAGTCATCATAGGTACCACTCATGTTAGAGGTGTTACATATGTCCCTCCTAAAAAGCATCATCATCCCGATGATTAACTTAGTATAATAACTTTAAACAAGAACTGTAATCCAAATTATAGTTCTTTCATCCATAAGCTCACAAAATAACTAGATTTGGAAAATTCAAATTTTCATAATTATTCAGCAATAAAATAGTTGTTTCAATACTAATGAATTTAGTATCTTCCCAAAACTAGCAGGTTTATTGATATAATAAGAATAAAATATTCAAGTTTTATCAATCAAAAGAATCAACAATGTTCAAATAAATGTGGAAAAGTAGTTTTCATATCTTCGAGGTTTTCCCAAGTTGCACTTTCTTCATTAAATTGGTCCGATTGGACCTTGCATTGACTTATTTTTTTATTTCTTAAGTGTAGTTGGCGAGTTTATAACACTCGAATGAGTTGAACCAGGATTATTCCTAGGTCTTGAACCTACAATGAATTCCAATTTAACACATGTGATATATTTGAAACGTATTTCTTAAGTAAATAAATATGGAAAACATCATGCATTCATGCTAAAGTAGGTGGTAAAGTTAAACGATTAGCTACATGGTTGATTATATCATCAATTTCAAAGGGTCCTACATAACGAGGTGATAACTTGGCATCCTTGCCAAATGTTATATAACTCTTTTCTGGTTTAACCCACAAAAATGCCTTCTCACCAAGTTCAAATTTCTTGTCAATCCTTTTTAAGTCTGCATAAATTTTTTTCCTATCTGTTGCTTCCTTCAAACATTCACGAATCATTTTAACTTGTTGTTCCATTTTAGTAAGGATCTCAAGTCTAATTACCTCTTTGTCCTCGATGCTATCCCCACAAATTGGAGTTATGCATTTCCTTCCGTATAATCCTTCGAAAGGTCACATATTCGAGAGAGGCGTGATGAGAGTTATTATAAGCAAATTCAACTAATGGAAGGTACTCTTCCCATTTATACTTTTGATCCATGTGGTGCATTCGTAACATATCTTCCAAAAATTTATTAAATCTTTCAATTTTCCCATGTTTTACCTTTGTTAATTTATCAACAACAAATAGAATAACATCATGTGTATTTCTTAACATTGGCAGCCCTTGAACAAAATCCATGCTAATTACTTGCCATTTATACTACGATATGCTCTAAGGGTATAGTAAACTAGCTAGATGCATATGGTTAGCCTTAACACGGTGACATTCTAAGCAGTGTTTCAAAAAATAAGTTATGTCTTTTTCATCCCTTTCCAAAAATATTGATGTTTTATATCAGCAAGCATTTTCATAATGTTGGGATGCCCTGAATAAGGTGAATTATGAAATTCAGTTAACAACTTCCTGAATTCATTTCCTGAAGGTGTATATACTCTATTATCATATCTCAAGATTCCTTGTCATCAAAGTGAAAACATCTATATCTCATATCATTTAGATCTATAGCAAGTGTTGTTTTTACTTGCTAAAAATAAGAATCAGATTCCATGATACTTTTTACTTCATCTTTAAAATATGTTCTTAATGTTATAAGTGCAGAAATATGTTTCCTATGACTTAGTACATCTGCCACTCTAGTATTCTTTGCCTTTTATATAACTTATATCAAAATCATACTTAGATAGGAATTATAACCACCTTCATTGTCTTGCATTCAAATTTGGGTGAGTGAAAATATACTTCAAACCAAGACGTTATTTTTTAATTTAAAAGGTATCCCTAAAAGATAATGCCTCCATACTTGAAGTGCATGAACAATGGTAGAAAGCTCTAGGTCATGGGGAGAATAATTCAGTTCATGTAACTTGAGTTTTTTGCTTTTATATGCTATAACATGCTCATTTTGTAATAAAATACCTCCAAGCCCTTCCTTGGAAGCATATGTTATTATAGTAAAGTATCCTTTTGGATCAGGTATAGCCAAAATAGATGCAAATGTTAGTTGTTTCTTTAGAGTCTTAAATGCATATTCACATTTTTCACTCCACAAAATTTCTTATCTTTCTTTTGATATGAAGTTATTGGTGCAACGACCTCTGAAAAGTCCTTAACAAACTTTCTATAGTAACCAGCGAGACCCGCAGAAGCTTTTGACTTCATGTACATTCTTAGGTGTAGGCCAATTAGTTATTGCAACAATTTTCTTATGGATCTACTTTTATTCCATCTTTACTTACGACATGCCCTAGATAGTGCACTTTTTCTCGTAGAAAGAACATTTAGATAACTTACCATGCAATCTTATTTTTCTTAAGATTTCCAAAACTGTCTTCAAATGCTCATGATGCTCATTAATGATTTTAGACTATATGAGAATATCATCAAAGAATACAAGCACAAATTTTCCACGTATTCTTGAAAGATATTATTCATTAAGCTCATAAAATTTACAGGTGCATTTGTCAAACCAAAAGGTCAAACGAAGAATTCATAATGCCCATACCTTTTCCTAAAAGTTATTTGATGAATATCTTCATCATTGATTCTTAATTGATGATACCCAGTTGAAGATCTATCTTAGAATATACTAATGCACCATGCATTTGATCAAACAGATCATCAATTCTAGGAAGTGGATATCTATTTTTGATTGTTGCTTTGTTTAACATCCTATAATCAATGCACAATCTAAGTGTTCCATCTTTCTTTTTCACAAATATTACCAGTGCTCCCCAAGGTGATACACTTGGTCTTATCAAACCTTTAGACAACAATTCTTTTAACTATGCCTTAAGGTCTACCAGTTCAATTGTAGTCATTTGATACGGTTCCTTGGAAATAGGTTCGGTTCCCAGCTTGATCTAAATCATGAAATAAAACTCCCATTTGGGTGGAATATTGGGTAGTTCTTCTAGAAACACATCACTGAGATTTCGGAACAACGGGTATCTTTCTAAGAAATAACTATCCCCTTCAGTTGTTTCAAAACTTTTTACTATATACAGGGTGCAACCTTTTTTTTAGCCCTTTTAAGCTACATGGTTGATTATTCTGTAACTGAAATCTCACTTTTTACCCCTAGATGTATGTTGTTTGTTGTAGATCATCTAGACAACTAATATGTATTTCAAAACAATCAATCTTTGCTTTATGATCAAAAATCCAGTTAACACCTATGACTACATCATAAGACCCCAAAGGAGAAACGTAAAGATCAACTTCAGTGGAAAAAATAGGAAAGTCAAGAAATTCTCTATATAGACACATACTAACTGTGTGATAATATTTTCATAATGTACACCCATGATTTATCCATTTTTCCATATTTTCTTTTTAATTTTGAAGATAATTTAGTAGAAATAAAGCATTCAAAGAGCTTTGAGTATCAAAAAGTATAGTAACATGTATACCAAATAACTTACCTAGCACTTTTATAGGTGTAACTTACTTTTCATCTTGTTTTTCAGCTACAGCCGCATGCATGTATCTTATGTTGCTGATTGTGGTCATCCTTCCTTAGAGGACACTGATTATCATAATGATTTTTTCCACAATTGTAGCAGCCTTTTACAGGTCCTTTTTTTGGCTGAAATTTATTTCTGGCCTTAAAATTATAATTTAGTCCTCCATAGGACTTTTATCCATTATTATTGTTCTTAACAAAATTGTTTCGAACATTAGCAGTACATTTATTTGTTGTAGTTTTCTTGTTATTATCAGTAACAAATTTTTTTTTAGCACTAATTTTTTTCCATGGTCCCTTTTTGGGTACAAGGACAAAGAAGAATTAAGAATTTTCTTTCTAATGTCCTTCTTATGGGAAGAGATTGCTTTTAATTTCTCTTCCTGCCTTATGGATTTTTCCACAACCCCTTCCATGGTGTTTAGGCTATGAACATCTACTTCACCACCTATAATAGGATTTAATCCCATAATGAATTTCCATATTATAAACTTCTCTTTCGTTTGATACGAGGTACGTACTTGAGAAGCTTAGTAAAAATTTCCTAGTACTCAAGATTACAATTAGCTTTTCTTGAGCTAAGTTCGTAAATTTAGTCATTTTCTCGATCATAGTAAATTTGTGGCAGCCATTGTTGCCTAAATTAATTTTTACATTAATCCCAAGTGACGTTTTTTCATCAATGTTTAACTCATCCTTACAGCTATCCCACCAAGAAGATGCCTCATGGGAAAGCTGATAAGATCACCATATTGCTTTAGTTTCCTCATAGAAGTTCCTTATTGTAAAGTACTCCATTTTTCTAAGCCAATTCTCAGCTCCATCTCCCAGTGTAGTGCCATCAAACTTGGGTGGACTTATCCTTTTTATATCATTTGTTAATTCAATCACTGTCAATCTCACCTTTTTATTCTCAGGCTGATTGGGTACATTTACATTAGCATTGGAAATGGTATTGTTATCAACTCCTAAATTTCTAATATTGGAATTGTCCATAGGAGCTGGCTGATTGTTATTACCAGCATCTTCTTCATCCTCCTCATTTCCCATTACTTGTTTTTCTAGTATAGCTAGACAATCTCTTGTGTCAAATAGGGAAGTAAGGATCTCATTCAATTTTTGGGCATTAGCTACTTCTCCACCTGGTGGTGGTTTATTTGTAGCATTCCTCTTCTTGTAATGATTTTTTGTTAAAAAGAAAATTTAAATTTTATCAGATTATGGACACAATAGGTCCAAGAGCTGTAACCTTCAGCTCAAATACCAAGAAGTAACATTCCCATTTTAAGAATTTAGAAACAAGGGAAATTTTGTTTTTTTTGCATAATGTTCTAAATTAACATAACTTAGAACACACATTCCAAATCCAATCTATCTCATAAGATAAAACCATATACATTTGTAAATGACTCAGTGAATACCGATCTCTCATTCCATTACTCAATATCATACCGATCTCTCATGTTAACTTTATAATCTGTATACTATGTACATACATGGTTTTATTACCCTTTTAGAGGTATTAATTGTTTTGTTTAAGAGGCCTATCTAAATATTTGTTACCGATGCGCAAATGAAATATTACTTCTTAAACTAGGTGACATAGGACAACACAACCAATAAGTTGTGATACTTTGGCCAAAGATTTTAAACATACTTTACATGATTATATTCCTAGATGGCATACTTGTCAAACAAAATAAGTCCTTCACCCTACTTGATCTATTATCTAGAATTATCTTCACTGACTTCTGTCAGTCCACTTGTTGAAAGTTTAACCTAGACAAGTTTAGCAACATGGCCAAGTGTGGATGAATGCTTATGGTGACTAAAGGTAATTACACATATTCAATCGACTTATGTCGATTGGTCGTGTCTATTTATCCTAAGTTAATGTGAGTTGACCCCGACACTATATCATACCCCTAGCTTTACCTAGGGAAAAATATGATCAAGTAAGAATTTATGTTAGTCTAGTTGAACAAACTCTTAAAGGTGTTGAAACATGTCAATCTGCAATATAGTTGTTATCCAAAATTCACCCCTCAAGGTAATTTTGATAACATGCATCAAATTCTTTAGTCCCAAGCAAATAGATTGATTTAAGGAAAAAAATCATGTTTCTGGGGTCCCCTCGGCTTCTTTCTAACTCTCCTATCCAAGAAGAAAACCCAGCAAGTTTTAAAAATGTGAAAAAATTGCAAAAACCAAGCTTGGGGCCGAAAAAATGAAGAAAATCGGCTAAGTCCTAGTCTGCGCAGTAGTTGGGACAGTTGGGACGTCGGGGCACGAATCGGCCGAAAAGCCGCCAGGGTGGTCTCGCATAGCATTTGGGATAGTTGGAACATCTGGACACATGGGGCCCGAAAAGCCGAACCAGCCGAAAAAATGAAGAAAATTGCCTAAGTCTTGTTTTACGCGGTTTGGGACATCCGGGCCAAAAGTACGCGCGGGGACGCTGGATTGCCCAGTTTGCCACAAGTTGGTCCATTTCGGGCGGTTCGGAGATATTTTTCATAGATGGTCTGGGACATCCGAGCCAAAAGTATGTGGAGGACGCGAACCAGCCGATTCGGCCGAAACAGGGGACTTTCGTTGGGGACATTTGGGCCAAAAGTACGCCAAGAGAGAATGGAATCTCGCCACATGTCTTCACCGCAAATAGGAACAATGGAGCCTGAATCAGCTGAAACAAGATATTTTCATCCGGGGATTGGGACAACAAAGGTATGCGCGGGACGCGAAAGCCGAAGCGGCCAAGGCAAAGAAGAAAAGTCAACGTTTGACCTGTTAAACTTCAAATGGCCATAACTTTTGACTCCGAGCTCCGATTTTCATAAAATTGGACTTTCTGGAATAGGCACGATGTCCTCTATGCAAAAAAATATATATTTAACTGAGAGAAACATATTCAGCTCTAGTTAGTTAATGCTCATTGCTCTCAAATGACAGAAAAATGCCCGCTGACCCAAAATAGTGCCCGCACTCAAAGACCATAACTTGTGCAGCTTCTCAACGAAATCACACAAAATTGGTACTGTTGAAATCATGTCTCCGAGTCCGATGCAAAAAAATCAAGAAATTCCAGGTTTGATGAGAAATTGTCTGATATTTTTAGAAAAATGGGATGGGTTCATAATAGTGTTTCATTTGGTGGTTGGGAGTGCAATTAAGAGGCATGGTCATCATTCTTTCTCTCTTGCAGCACTGGGACAATATGGGGAGTATTTTGAAAGTAATTTATAATCATTTTAATCCATTTAATGCCTCTTACAAGTGGTTGAAGGACAGATTTCGGGATTTCCATTTTCCCTTCTCTTTCCCTTCTCATTTTTTATAAATTGGAGTGTTAGGCTCATTGTAAGTGGGGAATTTTCAGATAGAAAAGTTATGTCAAAATTGATTTGTGAAGCCAATGCATTGTAGGCACTTGTAGTGGACTCCTTGCATGGTGATCCGTGCCCTTATCTTGTAATAGGTTGAACTGCATATCATGAAGCAATAAAATATCAGTTGTGGATGTATCTTCCCCTCGCCGTGTTTCTTGCATTCTTCTCGCCCTTTAATATTTCTACAAGAATATTGTGTCTATTATTATGTTCTTTCAGGGATCCATTATCATTGTGTATGCTTGGAATATTGTTGTGAATGCATTTTGCTAGATTATGGAGAACTGTCATCACCTCTTCTAGTGTGCACTTTTCTTCTGTATTTCACGCATTTGGAGATTACTCTCACACCCTCCTTTTCTAGTGTATCACCACTTTAGTGTAGGCTTTCATTTTATGCATTCTCTCTCCCTCGTCCTTTGGAAATTTAGATTAAAAAAGTTAGCTTATCCCGCATTAGCGTAGATTGTAGTAGGTAGTTTAGGAGCAAGAACCAACTTTCTTCGGAGGTCTATCTCAAGTAATGAGTCCCACAACTTGGAGATAGTACCCATGTTATCCAATCACACCGTGAGTTCAAGAATATGCACTTGTATAAACACAAGGGTGCTGTGATTTGGTGATAATAGTTCGGCATGCCCGGTGGGAGTTTAGAGGTCTTCACTTTCATTGCAACAAGATCGATGTGCACTTATTATAAGTTCTAGCTTTGAAGGAGCTTTAAAATCACACATCCTGCAACTCCAAAAGAGGCATAATCCGTTGGTTTCGTAGTCCAAGCTCGGCAAATTTATGAGAAGAATACAAACCAGTCAAGAACTAGGAAGGAAGGATTGTTTATCTCGCACCTATCTCCGGGAAGAGAAAGAAGGAGAAGAAGAGCTCAAAGAGCTACATCTTCACCTAATAGAACTTTGTCTACCCTCTCGCCCGGTAGACCTTTTCTCGCATCAACAAGGGTTCTCGTGCCAATCGAATGGCGCAACCACCGAATCCCTTTGTAGATTTCACTAGCAGGTAGCCCACTTGCCCTCAATGCACAAAATCTAGTTCCAATTGCGTTGTGTTGAAGAACATTCCATTTTTCACCGGAGAAAATCATACCACTCCTCGGTGATCATGTCAAAGACATTGCTAACGCCTGTCAGCAATCCATGAGATAAATGAAATGGATGTGGTCATTAAATTGCTGGCATCTTCATTCAAAGGGAAGACTTTGCAAAGGTTTAGGAGCCTTGCAGGTTGGTTCTAACACAAATTGGAATCAGTTATGCATAGTTCTCCATGAGCAGTTTGGGGAAAAGGGAGACAATTTGTCTCTACTAGAACAATTGACAACTATCAAGAGAGCTCCCAACGAGCAGCTAACTGACTTCAACTTCAGATTTCAAAGGTCTTGGGAGAGGATTCCAGTGGCAGTAAGGCCAGCAGCAGAAGGTGCTTTTCTATACTATCTTAAGGCTTTGAATTCTGATATTTCTATGTTAATTCAATCTATGGGAGGCACAACCTTACCTGCTGCTTATAGCATTGCCATTAGAGCTGAAAACTATCTTATTCAAGCTGGTAAACTGGCTCCTAGGCCTCCCATGCCCTTGTATCCAAACTTAGAAAATCCAAGCACTAGTCAAGCACCCACTTTGGCTCCTATTCCCACTCCTAGAAATCAAAGTTCAAATGAGACTTTGACTTCATCCTTTAGTGCTTCAAATGAACTCCAAGAGGTCATGAAACAATTGCAAAATTTGGGAAATGAGCTGGTTACTATCAAAAGACAGCAAGCTCAAAGTGCTAGACCGTATCAACCTCAAGCGCAGTACCAGGCTAGGCCCCCATACCAACAAAATAGGTCACCAACTTAGGCTGCAAATCAAAATCAAAGCCAAGTAAGGCCTCCCACTAATAGACCATTTCAGCCCTATAACCCCAATGTCGTATCTTCTTCTAAAGCATTAGTGCCAGTCCAAAATAACATGGCCCAAGAATATGATTGGTGTTTCCCGTGCAGTCAGCCACATAACCAATCAATGTGCTTTAACGGTGCATTAAATCAGGCTCTTATGGTGCAAACCATCGGTGGGTCGCAAGAGTCCAACCACGAAGAAGATCAGCAGCAAGAAGCACCTCAGCAAGGAACATCTCCGAATGAAACTACTCTTGTCAATTGGCAAGCTAAAGATTTCTGTGGTATGAATCAAATACCCTCTCAAAGTGTTGTAGCCAACACAAGGTCAAAGAGGAGAAATTTGGGTGAAGAATAGCCATTGGCCGCAAGTAACTCATGACCTTCTCACTCCACAAACTATTGGCAAAGAAAATGTAATCCCAAGCACGCAAGGATTGCCTAAAACAACCCCTAGGCCAACCCAAATGCCGCTTCTGCCACCCATGCGTAAGGAATGAATGTGCAGCCAAGGGACAATGCAGAGGGATACTTCAGCTCCATTCAAGATCATTGATCAAACGAAGAAGACAAATGTAAACATATCAATGTGAGATTTGCTACAAGCTGCCATGAAGGATTGGTCAACTTCAAATCAACAGGTCCAAATGCAAGAGAAGGTACTCACAAATGCTGCCCAACCTAAAGGAAATCATGGAGGACAGCAAGGTAAAATGTTGAAGCCCCCTCCATTTTATGTTTCATTGATCATAGGAGACAAGTTGGTACATAATTACATGATTGACTCTGGAGCAAGCAGCTCAGTCATGCCAAAACAGATAGCTGATCAGTTAGGGCTTCAATATGAAGTCATCTCCAAGGGTGTAGTGCAATTAGATGGGACAGCAGTGACAACGGTTGGAGTAATCAAAGGTTTGAGCCTCACACTACACGCATGTCCCAATGTAATAATGTTACAAGATGTGTCAGTCATAGACCTGTCACCACTCTTTGCATTGTGCTTGTCAAGAGACTTCACTGCTAAAATCGGAGGCTATCTTTTGACGTATTGGTCATACATGTTGTTCAGAACAAGATATGGAACCAAAGCCACAATCAGGTCTGAACCTATTGCAAACTTTCACATTGAGCCTTACACTACAAGCCAAATCAATACCAACTGTTTAGTGTTTGATCAAGAAGATTATCCAAGCACTGATGAAGCTGACACCAAGGTTGGAAGCATCCCAGATTTGACTCTTGATGAATGGGAAAGAAAAGTGCATGCTTTTGATCCGTATCAAGAAATAGAAGAATATGAGCTGGGAGTCTATTGTTTACATGAAGAGAATCAACCTCTCCCCAACATCACCAAGCCAGATCATAAGGAAAAGAATGAAGTATGGCAATTGTTCTTTGATGGGTCAAGGAGTAGAAAAGGTGCAGGAGGAGGAGCTATGCTCATTTCACCGCAAGGTATAAGGTATTACTCACCTTCCATTTCCGGTTTTCTGTTCAAACAACACAAATGGAGTATGAAGCCTTAATTCATGGATTGCACTGGGAAAAGAAGAAAGGCATCAAGAATTTACAAGTATTTGGTGATAGTGAGCTGATCGTAAACCAAGTCAAAGGAAAAAATGCTGCCAAAAATGATATGTTGAAGAACTACAAAAATCGAGTATGGGATCTTATTGAAGATTTTTAAGCTTTTAGCATCAATTCCATCACAAAAAAAAAAAAATGAAGTAGTAGATAGACTCGCAGCAATTGGGGCTGCATTTGAAGTTGTAGAAAATATCAAAAGTGAAAAATCTCAGCCTCATATCAAAGTGGTTGTGAGACCAGCTGTTCCGGATAACAACACAAGTTGGAAAGTCTTCGAGAATGATCAGCAAATTGTTAATTTCCTACAAGAAGAAGTTGAGTTCTCCGCCAGGAATCAAGACAAGCTAGAGCAGCAGTATGGTGACCAAGTGGTGTAGCTGAGGACTAACAAATTACCAAAAGGCCTCATAACCTTGGAGTCAATCTTCAACCCGAATGATCAGTTCCGGAAGGAGAAAGCGAACATTCAAGTAAAGGGTGAAGATTCAGAGCCTATTTTAGTGGAAGAAGGCAAGACATTGCAAATTGGCAAAGTAAGTACCTCACAAGAGAAATCTGATTTTGTTCAGCTTTGTCAAGAGTTCCCAGATGTCTTTGCTTGGACTTACAAAGATTTAAGAGGTTTCAACCCAAAGTTGGCACAACATACTATTGAGTTGGATCCGGAATCCAATCTGTCGTGAAAAACAAAGGCCAGTAAATCCTCATATCGAACCTCTCATAAGAAAAGAGTTAAGTAAGCTTATTGAGGCCAATATTATCTTCCCCATCAAACACTCAAGTTGGGTTGCAAACTTGGTGCCAGTAAGAAAGAGAAATGGAGAAATAAGATTGTGTGTGGACTTTCGCGATCTAAATAGAGCATCACTCAAAGATCATTATCCACTTCCATCAATGGAACAAATATTGCAAGTTGTAGCTGGTTCAGAAAGGTTTTCATTGCTAGATGGATATTCAAGCTATAACCAGATAATGGTAAAGGAAGAAGATCAATTCAAGACGGCCTTCACTACAAAATGGGGCACGTATGCTTACAAGAAGATGCCATTTGGACTGTCAAATGCCGAAGCAACATTCCAGCGAGCTATGGATATGGCCTTTAAAGGCTTGATCAACAAGATAGTGCTGGTATACCCAGATGATAGCACTGTCTTCTCAAAGAATGCAACAGACCATCTCTTTCACCTCAGACAAGTCTTTCAGAGGTGTAGAAGGTTTGGAGTGTCATTGAATCCAAAGAAGTGTATATTCCTGGCACATGAAGGTAAATTGTTGGGTCACATTGTCTCTAGGGAAGGGCTAACAATTGATCCTGAAAGGGTTGAAGCCATTTGAACACTTCCATTGCCACACCACAAGAAATCTCTTCAAAGCTTCTTGGGAAGGATAAAATTTGTCCGCAGATTTGTGCCTAATTTTGCCACTCTTGTGAAGCCTTTAACAATGATGTTGAAGAAGAGTCTGGCATTCAAATGGACAGCAGAAGGCAAAGAGAGTTTTGAAAAAATCAGGCATGCAATATCACAAGCTCCAACTCTTATCAACCCAAACTTTTCAAAGGACTTCATGTTGTATGCTTTGGAGGATCAGATACAATCTCAGCTATCTTGACACAGCTGAATAGAGAAGGTTCAGAACAACCCATAGCATTCTTCAGTCAAACCTTGGAAGATTATGAAATAAAGTATTCTTTCATCGAAAAGCATGTCCTCGTTTGTCATCGGGAGCTTGAAGAAGTTCGACATTTGGTCTCAAACAATAAGATTCAACTGCTGGTGTCTCATGCTGGTGTCAAGAACTTCCTCCTAAACAAGGATTTAAATGAGAAGAGAGCAGGTTGGATCACTCGGGTGATGGAATATGATATTGAAATCAGAGTAACCAAACTAGTTCGTGGCAAAGGCTTGTGTGAGCAGCTCGCTTCCAAACAACCAAACGGGTCAGAAAGTGAAGAGGATGCTGTCCTACTACTATAGAATGATCAAGAACAACCGATTGATGATGCACCCATTCCATGTTGGACTCAAGACCTTGTGCATTACCTCCAAATAGGCTTGTTCCCTCCAGAAGTGAGCAAGGAAAAGAGGAGATACTTTAGACTACAAGCTATCCCGTATATACTCATTAATGGTATCTTGTTCAAGAAAGACATCCATGGTGTTCTATTAAGATGCAGGTCAAGTTGAGAAGATCTTACATGAGTTCCATGATGGGGAAGCAGGAGGCCACTTTGCTCCACGAGTGACAGCTCTCAAAATCATGAAATCTGGTTACTATTGGCCTACTGTGTTCAATGATTGCTACTCATGGGTCAAAAAATGCAAGAGATGTGCATTCTTCATAGGGAAAGAAAGGTTAGCAGTGCTGCCCCTTCGTCTAATTTCAATAAATCAACCATTGATGGAATGGGGATTTGACTTCATTGGGGTTATCAATCCCAATTCAAGTCAAGGCCACAAGTGGATACTTACAGCAACGGATTATTTCACCAAGTGGACCGAAGTAGTGGCACTCAAGGAGGCAAATGAATCTAATATCTTAGATTTCTATGAAGGGATAGTCACGAGGTTTGGTGCCCCTGCCACTATCATATCAGACAATGCATTGGCATTCCTTGGCACAAAGATCACTAAATGGGTTGTCAAGAATTGTGTGTATCTCAGCACTTCATCAAATTATTACCCTTAGGGTAATGGCCAAGCCAAGTCTACGAACAAGAATCTACTAAGAATCATCAAAGGAATCTTGATGAGAATCAAAGGACTTGGCATGCAAAGCTCAAATCAGCCCTATGGGCTGATAGGATCACACCCAAGAGGTCTACAGGAAGCTCTCCATACAAGCTTGTGTACGAGAAAGAAGCAGTTCTACCTATATCACTCGAGTTGCCAGCATTGGAACTCATGAAATAGTTGGAACTAGCTGAGTTTGAACCCATGGAGGTTAGATATGTAGAATTAATGGAGCTCCAAGAAATTAGAGAGCATGCAGCCCAAGTGATAGAGAAGGATCAAGCCTTGATCAAGAAGACTTTTGATAGGAAAGCCAAGGCTAGAACCTTCCAAATTGGAGATCTAGTGTTGAAATGGGATGCAGATCGTGCAAAGCCGGGAAAGCATTCCAAGTTTGATGCCATCTAGAGTGGCCCATACATGATCATTGAATGCAAAGGTAGCAATGCCTTCCGACTGGCTAAGTTGGATGGTGAAGAATTACAGATTCCGGTCAATGGGATCTATCTCAAACATTGCTACTAGAAAGATAGCTTTTCACCCTTGTAAATATTAATTTAGAATTTCCATTCCTCTAAGTGCTTATGCACATTGTACTGCTGTTAGAGTAGTTTTTATTTCCCTAAGTGCTTGTGCACATGTCCTATTGCTTCTAGTATGTGCATGTTTGCAGTTCATCGAGCCTTCGGAAAAGAATTTGCAGCCAGGGAAAACTAGCTCAACAAATGTTTCAATGGCTCAAGGATACAGGCTTTCAATTTCACAATCAACTCGAGAGATTATCAAATGGACTCCATGCCCAATGGATTGCTACAAGCAGCTGGCCATTCTTCATCTAGCAGGTAGATAACCCCGCTGAGTCGCCAAAATTGTTATCCAAAATTCACCCCTCAAGGTAATTTTGATAACATGCATCAAATTCTTTAGTCCCAAGCAAATAGATTGATTTAAGGCAAAAATCATGTTTCTGGGGTCCCCTCGGCTTCTTTCTAACTCTCCTGTCCAAGAATAAAACCCAAAGAAGTTTTAAAAATGTGAAAAAATTGCAAAAACCAAGTTTGGGGCCAAAAATGAAGAAAATCGGCTAAGTCCTAGTCAGCCCAAAGAGTTGGGACAGCTTGGGACATCAGGACACGCAGGCACGAAAATCCGAATCGGCTGAAAAAATGAAGAAAATTTCCTAAGTCTTGTTTCACGTGGTTTGGGACATCCAGCCAAAAGTACGTGCGGGACGTGGATCGGCCGGTTTGGTGCAAGTCGGTCCATTTCGGGCGTTTCGAGATATTTGTCCCAGCATGGTCCAGGGACATCCGGCCAAAAGTATGTGGAGGACGTGAACCGCCGATTCGGCTAAAACAGGGGAATTTTGTTGGAGACATTTGGGCCAAAAGTACGCGGAGGACGCGAAAAGCCGAAAGAGCCGAGAGCGAATGGAATCTCGCCATGTGTCTTCACCGCAAACAGGAACAAGGGAGCCCGAATTGGCCGAAACAAGAGATTTTCATCCAGGACAGCTTGGGACAAAGGTACGCACGGGGGGCGCGAGGGATGCGGAAAGCCGAAGCGGCCGAAGGCAAAGAAGAAAAGTCAACGTTTGACCCGTAAAACTTCAAATGACCATAACCTTTGACTTTGAGCTCGATTTTCATAAAATTGGACTTTCTGAATGAACACAAGGGTAGATATATTTAACTAAGAGAAACATATACGGTTCTAGTTAGTTAATGCTCACTCCCGTCAAATGACAGAAAACGCCTTCTAGACCCAAAATAGCTACCCGCACTTAGAAGGCCATAACTTTTGCATTTCTCAATGAAATCACACAAAATTGGTACCATTGGAATCAAGGCTCCAAGCCTGATGCAAAAAAATCAAAAAATTATAGATTTAATGAGAAATTGGTCAATGTTTTTTAGAAAACGTGGTTGGGTTCATAACAGAGTTTCATTTGGTGGTTGGGAGTGCAATTAAGAGGCATGGTCATCATTATTTCTCTCTTGCAACACCTGGGACAGTATGGGGATCCTTTTACAAGTAATATATAATCATTTTACTCCATTTAATGCCTCTTACAAGTGGTTGAAGGACAGATTTTGGGATTTCCATTTTCCCTTCTCTTTCCCTTCTCATTTTTCTATAAATTGGAGTGTTGGGCTCATTGTAAGGAGGGGAGTTTTCAGATAGCAAAGCTCTGTCAAAATTGATTTGTGAAGCCAATGTGCTACATGCCCTTATAGTGGACTCCTTGCATGGTGATCCAGGCCCTTATCTTGTAATAGGTTGAACTGTGCATATCATGAAGTAATAAAATATCAGTTGTGGATGTATCTTCGCCGCTATGTTTTCTTGAATTCTTCTTTCCCCTTTAATCTTTCTGCAATAATATTGTGTCTATTAGTATGTTCTTGCAGGATCCATTATCATTGTGTATGCTTGGAATATTGTTGTGAATGCATTTTTCTAGATTATGGAGAACTGTCATCACCTCTTCTAGTGTGCACTTTACTTCGTATTTCATACATTTGGAGACTACTCTCACACCCTCCTTTTCGGTGTATCACTTTGCTTTAGTGTAGGCTTTCATTTTATGCATTCTCTCTCCTGGTCCCTTGGAAATTTAGATTAAAACAGATTAGCTTATCCTACATTAGAGTAGATTATGGTAGGTAGTTTAGGAGCAAGAACCGACTTTCTCTGGAGGTCTATCTCAAGTAGCAAGTCCCACAACTTGGAGATAGTACCCATGTTATCCAATCACACCGTGAGTTCAAGTATATGCACGTGTATAAACATATGGGTGCTTTGTGATTCAATGATAACAATAGTGTCCTCGTGAAGACCCTTGTCATCACGAAGGTACTGCAATGCAATTGAAGTCCATCCAAAATACAACTTATTTTTCTCATCTAGATGAATATACCTTAGATAGGAAGTTATATCTTATTAATTTCTTCGTAACCAATTAATTACATCAGCCCTACTAAACAACTAGGTTCCTTAATTGTTAAGCTTCAGAGTTAAAACTTCATTAGATGAAGTTATGAAGATAAATCTGCTTTCTATCCAACTCACATGCTATGATTTGAACTATTAACAACCTCATTCCAATTTTACATTAAAGGCCTAGTACACATGGAAGTTTCATTTATTTACTCACTTAATATAGCCCTAGCTTATATAGGTTTTGAGTAGGTCCTTTTTCATATTAGACTTCATTGAAATGAAGTCTAATTCCCTTTTTAATCATCTTTTCCTACATTCCTATTTTAATTAAGGAATTTTACATGAGAAAGAACACCTTCTCTAACTACAGATAATAATAAGGATTCATATCAAAAAGGTCTTAAATTAGGACTATGATTCATTTCAAGGTAATTGTATTTCCTTTCCCTTATTAAGGGTTAAATTCTATATAAACCCATCATACATTATAAACTATTATCAAGGTTTAACTCTCATACAAACATTTTATTTAAATATAGTCATAAAGATATAGTTGAGTATCAATGTAAGAAAGTCAACTTTATAACTTGCATCCTCACCGGAGAGGGTAATACATCTAGTACCTCGGACTTCTATTTATTCCATTCCAAACCATAGAATTATGCTACTGTTTATGAAATATATTAATATTCATTATTTCCTCTCATTGCATTCCAAAAGGAATTACATTAAGTACAAAAAATTTCAGACATATTTTATTCAACAAGGAGGAAATTATACATTTACGTGTCCAAACTCTTCAGATATTACTAATATCAAACATCACTATTTCAATCAATTTTAGATACAACTTTATTTTCCGTCAAATACATTTGAGTAATGAACCATATTTCATCATAAAAAGACCAATACTCTTTGATAACCAAATGTAACTTCCTAAAGATCTTTCTCCTTTCATCACTTATGAAGTTCATCTAAAAATTGCTAGCGTGGGTCACTCATGGAACCCGATCATGGTAAGCACTAAATCATTAAATTTATATTCTTTTAACTAACTATTTCATAAAAAGAACTATGTTGTTATGAAACAGACACAAGCAATTCATTAAGACACAACCAAAAGGAGTTATAATAATCAAACCAAATAAACAGAGAAATAGATATACAACAAATCAAAAGTAAGGTTAGGTCATGATATATAACAACTTTAGCCATCCATATTATTGTATTTTATCAAAATAATTTAAATAATAATTCTGATAAGTAAACTTTCATCAATTTCACTACTACTTTCATATATTTATTTTCATGATCACTCATCCGATTAGATAAATTTAGCAAAAAAGGTAACTATCCTAACTAGATTTTAGGAATAGTTCAACAAGTAGATCATTTCAACAATACTTCCATCTCAATATTTCCTTAACCTATATTCATCCTAAAATCTGATCTTCCAACAATTAAACTTAAATATCATAAGAAATAAGTTGAAATAACCAAATCATCATAACATTTAAGTGTTCTAGTTTAGAGTATCCTAATACTCAAACTCAGAACTAGGAACCAAATCAAGTTAAAAAACAACCAAGATAAATTAGATCACTTGAAGATGTAAGATGACTTTGAACAAGAAAAAGAGTTACACTCCAATGTAAAAAAGATGCACCATTACAATCATTACCTTAAGTAGTTAAATGGTTAATTTTTTACTCTAGAATAACTCATTAAACCATTCAACTATTTCCATCCTAACACATTATTCCATCGAATTGATTTCAACTTCAATTATACTTCACTAACAACATTCTCCAATCATTCTTACTAGACAGTCATGAAATAGATAAGAGAAAGACAACATCTTCACAAAGTGTGAAGCTCAAAGAAGAATAAAGGAAGGATATGAAGAAAGATCACAACCCTTCAACTCTTGTATGATTAAAGGAGAACCTAAAGAAACCAATAACTTACATTGACAAGGTCATTATTTAATGTCTCAAACCAAAATCCCAAACAGAGATCTAATCTTGGTTTGAATTGAATGAACAACAACCAGGAGATGGTAAAGATAGATTTTATTTCCAGAAGATAAAAAAAAATCATTACTCAAAAGATATAAAGTGGAAGGAATAATTTTAACATATTGTTAAGTCTGAACAATCTTCCTAACTCAGATCCGTATAGGAGAAGAAGTAATCAAAATGATTTAACCTAACAGAAGTCATCATTCCATTTTCACGAAGAAGACATTTCATAAGCTCTGTAAGAACTGAAACCAAGTTTAATTGTCCAAGGTATAATAAACGGACTAACAAAATACATAAAAATAATACCGATAGAATTATCAAGAAGTTCAAGTTGATAACAACAATGAAAAACGTAAACCAATACCCAAAGGAGTTTTTCGTTTTTAGCACATATTGGGCCATAATTTCATAGGTTACCCAATGACCCAATAGAGTAGAAAAATTAATATATTTTCCCTTATGGGATTCCAAAAATTGGGCTTCGTCAAAAATAACAAATCAATTCCAGAGAATAGAAGAAGTATACTTTTCCAGAATTTTAAAAATAATAATCGAAATAACTTAAACAAGTCCATGAATACATTTAACCAATTGCTAAGAAAAACCCACAATAATTTATCTTTCCTTAATAATCACAAGGCTTGAGTCTACAACCAAAATAATACAAACAAAAACACATATTTACAATCACATACATCGATAAGAAAATAGGCATGTTCTCAAATTTAGAGCCTTCCAACAGTATAAAAATAATATGAATAAGCAGGCATCACAGAATGTTATTTTCCCTGAAGAATCATGAAGATTCAATCAACAATCAAGTATTCAAAATAGTTGAATAACTACATTTTCCCAACAAAGAGAAAGCAAGACCATTTTAG
The DNA here is from genome assembly GCA_018340775.1 of Taxus wallichiana var. yunnanensis. Taxonomy (NCBI): domain Eukaryota; kingdom Viridiplantae; phylum Streptophyta; class Pinopsida; order Cupressales; family Taxaceae; genus Taxus; species Taxus wallichiana. The sequence goes on from CM031239.1 coordinate 911,513,731, forward strand.
AACAAGATCCAAAGATTAAAGTTAACAAAGCTAACTACAAGATTTAAATAGTTCAAACAAGATCACAAACAATTTTTGACTTGATCTCAAGCCCATGTAGAAGGATTAAAGCATAACCCAACTATCAAATCAAGAAAATCAAAAACCCAGATCACACTTTCCATCATTCAAACAGAATCGAAAAAGCATTCCCAATAAACAACACAAAAACAAAAGTAGAGAAATTTTATTAGAAAAATGAAAACTAGTCTATTCCAAAGAGTATATTTGTTCTTACGAAACACTTAAGTAAAAGAAAAAATCTTAATGGATAGAACCTATCATTCCTGATAGCACTTCTCCTTCACTGATTCATAGAAGTATCCAAGAAGAGATTCAATCTCCTTTCAAATTATAAAACCACACAAAAACTTCCTCTATCTCCTTTATATGGTCTCATAGATCCAACCCTTTCTCCCACATCATGCAAGGAAGGAAAACTCATGCATTGACACATTGCATGCAAAAATCAAACTGGAGGTTTGAAAACAAAAAAAGACACATACGAGCTCTAGCCCCAAAACCAAATGAATCGACAAAACCAAACTCTCTATCTTCTTCCTAGGTGGTTTCACCAATTTCCAAAAATTAAATGTAAAGTAGGAATGTCAGTCCTTCCTATTTTCCCACCACCACCATATAAAAATTTTAATTCGACTCAATTCAAACAAAAAATGCCTCATAAAACTTTGTAAAAAATGTCAACTCATCCATCTTAAGTTTGTAACGCCTTTTCCAAATTTGGCTGCATAAAGAGATAAGGCTTAATAAATTGCCTTGAATTCGTTTCCTCCCATTTTCCTATTTTCCCTTGTTGTTTCATAGGCCCCTTTAGGTTATCCATTTCCTTAGTTAGGTTAGACACTAATTTAAGAATCAACACAGGTCCATAGGTAAGTCCATAGTTTTAGTCTAGGTCCCTCTTAATTATTTTTCATCCCAATTTAACAAAAGAAAATATTAACTTATGTTAGGTTTAAACCTTAGGATAGAGTTACTAGTCTTAGAACATAGTTTTATTAGGCCCCAGGTACCCAATCGAAACATCACCATAACATAATAGAAAATAACCAAATTGTTACTTGATTAAATGAGAAGTAGAGATCCATGAAGAGGTTCATTCATAACCTTTACACATTTTAGGTCCATAACTATTCCATCTATCCAAATTAGACATCATGACATGAAAATTAGAAGCGTACCTTAGATCAAAGGAATTGATCTAAGGTAATGTTGTTTGAATCCCCTTAAATTATGAAAACTGAAACTCAAATTCATTATCCCTAGTAGTTAATTTATTTGGCATAGAAAAGATGGATTGATTCATTTTCAATTAACCAAAATCATGACAGTATGTACCTATTCCCAACAGATAACTTGTTATCTTCTACAAACATGATCTCCTAAGTCATAAGAGTACACCATATTAAGAAAAAATCACCTGTCAACATTTGTACCTTCTATAGTAGAAGTCATCATAGGTACAGTCATGTTAGAGGTGTTAAATTACTAAATTCCATAATGTATCATTATCATAGGTACCATGGATATATGCCTTCAAAATATTAAGATAAGGAATTCACAGAGTACATGACGTCAATTGCAATCGGCCAAAAAAATTAATAACATGGCCAAAAGCTAAGC